>PVKA01028234.1:0-29626 GCA_004027165.1 Ctenomys sociabilis
TTTTTTATGTTAAAGCTTTGTGTAATACCCAATAGTGGATGGATCCTTTTACAGCTTTTAGGTTCCTATTTTCTTACCACATTCTACCAAGTCCTCCAAAATATGCCCCCTTGTTGTATGTTACGGGTCACTGCTGAAAGAAACAACCAGAAGACCTGATGAATATAGCTTCAGAGGTCTCACTGAGATGAATCTCTCTCCATGTGAGCCCAGAGCCTCAGAAGCATCTCACATTTATTGAGGGATAAAGGCAGGCTAAGGAATGTACATAATTACTTTAGTGAATACAAACTGCTATCTCTACTAACTTCTGCCATTTGCCTAACACTAGGTTCACACAATTGCTAGCTGATAACATCCCAGCAAGGGATCAAAGAACAGGGCACCTGCAGGAGAAGCTGCTATCTGGAATCCCATTTCTAGGAAATTCAAATAGATAGCAATAGTCCCTGGGCTCTGCCCGCTGTTCCCTACTCTCTCAGGACATTAGGTTTTTAGCTCAAATCTATATTTCTATACCCTCTGCTTAATCTCCTGGTTTCCGGCCCCATCACATCTTGTCTTGCACCCTGGCCAAGGTATTTTGGATTTATCCTATAATTTCTTTTGGAAGACGCAATATATATATGTCTATATATCATCCACACACACACACAAAGAAATGTATCTATTAGTAGGTCATGCATTAATATTCCATAATATCGAACAATGACACTCACTTGTGTGACACCCTAACAACTGCTAACCTTATTACAGCACTATCCCCTCAAGTCCCCACTTGATGATTTAAGTTCAGCCCTCTTCAGTCTTCACTCCCAATTCATTTTCCTTTCCCCAGAATTAATCTTACAACTTGTATTACTGCAATTGCTGTTCTTTCTTTCTCTACCACATCTTCTAAGGAAAAGTCTTGTTAAACTCTGCATCTTCCTCACACCTTTCCTTGTAGATGGAAGACATGCATGCAACTTTGTTGACTACCAAGTCACATGTGGATCTTCAACACTGCCTAGAGATTTTACCACACTTCCTCGTTTGGCCTTCCCTTTGCCTTCCCATTCCAGAGAGGGGCTGGCCTTCCTCATGTGAGTTACATTTTGAAGTATCTCTCCTAAAATTTTTCTTCTTTGCTAACCATCCTTTCTGATAAAACTTCACAGCTGAAGCCCCAATTTTATTATTAACTGATAAAAGGATACAATAAATTTCTTAATCATCTCACTGCAAGCTACAGAGCAAGGTGCAATAACATAGTGCAGTGCATTGCAATCCCTGGAAACTGCCATCAGGCCTCAATTAGTCCTTTTTCTTTGGTTCTTCCTTCATATCATTTGAATTGAGCTCAAATATGACTTGCTCAGGCTCCTTCTGACCAACCTTCATGAAGTTAGCCTTTCCATTTATTCTGTTATTCTTTCATATTTATGGAGTCTGCAAGTGGGAAGTCTTGTTATTACTATTACTATATCCACAATTCTCAGATTATGGCTAGCACATGGTCAGCAATACTAGTTAAATGAGTATATATATTTTTTGATTGTTAATTTTGATAACAGAGACCTTATCTTTCATCTTTAGTTACCAATCTATGTTTATCTGTGAATGGAACATTGATGTTGAATAAATGAATACATATAGTTCTTCAAATGAAGGGTTTTTTTAAGTAGGGGAGAGAAATACATATTATAGAGAACAGAAAGGAATCTGGAAATCTAAAGCAAAGTAAGTATCATATTCTGATGAATTATACTTAAGGGGCATAATTTAGTAGATGGCTATGAATGTCTTCTAAAAATTACATCGGTACATAAAGAGATACTTCTGAATGGTTCTTAGAACATGTACTCTTTATAAAATTGGTGCCTTTGAAACAAAGTGCAAAGAGGTAATCAGTAATAATCATCTTCTTTCATTTCATAACCAGTGACAAAATAACTAGTTCTCACATCTATCTGCCTGACTCATTCAAATAAGCATTTATGTTATCTATATAATATAAATTTTAGACAAAGAGACCAATTATACCTTATTAAATGTCTGAAAAGAAGTTTTCAATGAGGAGAAACATTCACTACATGAAATGCTGCCTTTCAAGTAGTAATGTCATTGAACTCAAGTTTTATTTCTCAGACATTAACTATTGGAAATTAACTGTTTCTTTTTCCATTTATAAGCATTAAACATCAAAGATGTGCAAACAATTTTAATAACATTGGGGAACACAAAGCTAAGCCACTCACTGATAGGTTAATAAATATGCAACCATAACATATTGCGAAAAGCAATGACAGAAATATGCAGAGAGTGGTACAGTAAACCAGGTGAGGAAGGACAGTGGTGCCTCGCTCATCCCAGAGCTGCATCCCACACAGCCAGGGTCAAAGTAAATCTACACTAAGCCATAAAATAATTAAGGCTCCAGAAATTCATCACAAGAACAAAATATTAAAAGCAGTTAGAGAATAGAAACAAATCACCTGTAAAGGGAAGTCCCTCAAAATTACAGCAAATTTCTCAACACAAACCCTTCAATAAAGGACAGCTTGGAGTGAGGTAGTTCAAGCCCAAAAAGGAAATAAATGGTAACCCAGATTGATGTATCCTGCAAAGCTATCTTTCAAAATTGACAGAGAAATAAGATTCCTCCGGGACTAAGGAAATTCATGACCACCAAACTGTCTCTTTAGAATGCTCTGAAGCATATAGTAGAAAGGGAAAATGAAGACCACAACTACAAAAACACCAAAAGAAAGAATCCAACAGGCAAGGAAAGTAATTAAACAGGGGGGAAAGTTAGAAAAATCAACAACAGGAAAATAACGTGAAAAATAAGCAAATATAGATCAGTTGTAACCATGAACATAAAAGGGACTCAACTCATGAATTAAAAAAACAGATGGGCAGACTGGATCAAGAAGCAAGAGCAAACAATATGCTGCATTCAAGAAGCACATTTAACTAAAAGCAAAAACTTCATAGACTAAAAGTCAAAGAATGGAAAACAATACTCCATATAACAGGACCTCAGAAAAAAGGAGTAACTACTCTATTTTTAGACAATGGGAACTTTAAGCCAAAACTTATTAAAAGAGTCAAAGAGGGTCACTATAATTCATAAGGGAAGACTCTAAGAAATAGAGATAACAATCATGAATATATATGTACCAAACACTGTTATGCCCAGTAAGTGTACTCTCACAATTAGATCAATCAGATAAAAAAAAAAAAACAAAGAAATGTCAGCATGAAAACAAACCTGTAAACATGGACTTAGTAGATGCCTAAGGGTGTTCCACCCAAGACAGCAGAATATACATTCTTATCAGAGGCATATGGGACAATCTCCAAAATATACTATATTTAACCCATAGAACATGCTTAAGTAAATCCAAAGGAATTGAAATTATCCCATGCATATTATCTGACCATAGCAGAATGAAATTAGAAATCAATGACAAAAGAAACCACAAAAACTAATTGAACACAGAGAAATTAAATAACACACTCCTGAACAACCCATGGATTATAGATGAAATTAAAGAAGAAATTAAACAGTTTCTACAGTTAAATGAAAATGCCAACACCACACAGCAGAACTTACAGGGCACAGTGAAAGCCAGTCATACCAGGCAAATTTACAGTGGTAAACTCTTACATCAAGAAAGCCGAAAAAGGTCTGCACAGCGGGAATGCTGTGAGACATTCAGCGAAAGAGGAAATTTTGCCAAGTGTTGACCAGGAGGAGAAAAGGTGGGCAGGGATGGTGCAGTCATTAATGACAACTGAATTGAAAGATTGGAGCCGAATAAAAGTGAGTGGAATGTTCAAACACCTCAATTCCCTGGGACTGAACACTAGAGAGAGCATAAGTTTGACACCGGGACACTTCTCCAGGAATATCGGATTGCACATCCTACTGTAAAATATATTTACTGCAGATCAGAATTTCAACAAGAGAGTGAAAGTAATACAATTTGTAAGAAGTAAGCTCAAAATGTGAAGCAGTTTGGGACACCCAAGCCTTGTCAGTACTGTAACATAGCTGTAGCATTTATTGGTACCAAGTGTCAGCACTGCAGAGATCAAAAAAGCATAGGGGCCTCCTCAGACCTGCAAGCAGTGCAAACAACAGTCTGCTTTTGATCAGAAAGAAGAAGGGAGAAGAAAGGTCAACTGGCTTTGTACTTTATCTTACAAGAGACTTTTACACAAGACAAAGGAACAGAGCAGGAGTCTGGGGTCTTTACATTCAAATTCTTCATCCTTTTCTCTTACTGAGAAAGACCAGCATCACTGGAAACATCACCACCCCCGTCAGTGTCACCATTGCCACAGAAGCAGCCACCACCAAATCAGCAATCTAAGTCCAAAACAAGGGGCCGGGAGATGGCTCAGTAGAATAAATGCTTCCTTGGCAAGCGCAAGGGCCTGAGTTCAATCCCTGGTTCTGCACACACACAAAAAAAATTATACAAAATAAGTCCAGAACAAGAACAGGGCCTATGGAAAGAGCCACAAATCCTCTGCAGCAATTCAGAATGAAACTCCAAAGAAAAGCCCAAGTTGGAACCTAAGCCATCTAATGGAGATATTAGGTCTACAAATCAGTCAGCAGATGGTGGGGGAACAGACAATTTTGTCCTTGTAAGTCAACTGAAAGAAGTGATGTCACTTAAGTGTCTCTTGCAGCAAAGAGACCAGACCATTGCAAAAAGGATAAAAAGTTAACTCAACTAAAGGCAGACTTCCAGTACCAGGAGTCAAATTTAAGAACAAAGATGAACGGTGTGGAAAAAGCTCACAAAGAAACTGTGGAACAACTTCAGGCTAAAAAACAGAGAGCTACTCAAACAGGTTGAAGCACTGTCAAAGGGTAAAAAGTTTGACAAAAGTGGAAGCATACTAATATCTCCTTGGAAAAGTATTTGTTGGGGCTGGAGAGATGGTTCAGTGGAATAAGTGCTTCCCTGGCAAGCATAAGGGCCAGAGTTCAATCCTGGTTCTGCCAAAAAAAAAAAAAAAAAAAAAAAAAAAGAAAAAGAAAAGAGTATTTATTAAGTGTTGCTGCTTACAATGTTACAGTGTAAATTTGGGAGATGAATTCTGTGAAGCCCTTCAATTCTGTGTAGTGCAAAAAATATATTTGCTCATCAGATGAATTGGTGTGTTTCCTATTCGCATGCATAAGTGATATATAACATTTTTTTAAGTTGTAAAACATTCCAATAAAACTTCAACTGGTTTGAAGTAACTTTTTAAATGATTTGATATCCAAGAACTTTTTGGCAGCAATAATGCTAAACAGTTGTAAAGGAGTGCATGATCTCATACGAGAGATTATAAAGATTAGAACAGAAATTAATGCAATTAGACTAAGAAAACATTGATATAAATAATCAATGAAGAGTTGTATTTTTTTTTAAAGATTAAAAAAATCGATAAACCTCCACAAACTTATGTAAAAGAGGAAAGACATGACTCAAACTTGATCAATGAGGAATGGAAAAGATGAAATCGCAAGAGGCCCTAGGGAAGTCCAGAAGGCCAACAGGGCCTGCTTCTAGACGCTGTGCTCTAATAAAATGGAAAACATTAAAGAAATGGGCAGATTTCTGGACACATACAAATCACAGCAACTGAAACAAGAAGATATAAATATTCTAAGTAACCCAATATTAGTTAATTAAATTCAAAATATAATTTAAAACCTAACAACAAATAAAAGCCCAGGCCTTGATGGATTCATTGGTAAATCCTGTAAGAAACTCAGAGAAGACCGAATTCTGCTAATGCTGAGATGAAGCTCTCTAATGAAATTGGAAGAGAAGTAATAATTCTAAAACCATTCCTGGGAGCAAGCATGATTGATACGTAAACCAGAGAAGGAACCATACAGAAAACAAAACTATAGACCTATCTCCCTAATGAACATAGATGCAAAAATCCTAAAGAAGATACTGAAACTGATATACAAATATGAAAGTCATCAGAAAAATTACATATTATCAACAATAAAATTCATCCCACGGATACAGAAATGTAATAATAATAAATGTAATATAGCATATTAACAGAACCAAAGGGGAAAAAATGCAATCATCTCAATAGATGCAGAAAAAGCATTTGATAAAGTCTAGCACCATTCATGATTAAATAAAAAACCTACAGAAAGTTGGGATAGATGGTCTTACCTCAGTCTGATAAAAGCCATCTATGACAAAATAAAAGCTAGCATCATATTGCCTGGTCAAAAATTGAAAGCTTTGGTCTAAAATCAATAACAAGACAAGGATATCTACTGTCTATTATTTTCTTTAATAAAGTTCTGGACACATTAGCCAGAGCAATTAAACAAGAGAAAGAAATAAAATGAATAAGGACAGAAAATGATTAAGTTAAATTATTGCTCTTTTCAGATTAATGATACTGTACACAGAAGACCTCAAAAACAGCAACACAAGACTTCTTTATTTAATAACCAAATTCAAGGGACTTTGGAAACAAAGGACAACACTCATAAATCAATACCTGTCCTGTACATAAGCAAAAAACTTAGAGAGAAATTAGGGAAAACACACCTTTTACAACAGCATCAGGAAGTCTGTCCATTAGCTTATTTGTATAAGTGTTGGCTTAAGCAAAGCAGTCAGGCTCAGGAAACTGTGGTTCAATCCCTAGATCCTTGAGTCTTACCAGACCCACCCTTGAAGCATCCTGAGCCACCCCCCACCAAAAAAGGGCCAGTGGCATAGCTCAGCGGACTAAGCACTTGCTTAGGTAAGTGCAGGTGTCAGGGTTCGATCCCTGGCTCCGCATGCCACACCAGTCCCATCCCTGGGTGCGCTGAGCAGGCGATGGAGTTTGGCATGATGGTATGTGCCTGTAATCCCAGCACTAGGGAGGCAGAATTCAGGAGAATCACTATGAGTCTGAGCTGTGTAGTGAGACCTTGCACAAAAGTAAAGCCTAAAAAAAAAAAGCCCTACACTGGTACAATAGCATCAAAAAATAAAATACTTAGGAATAAATCTAACAAAGTAGATCTTACACTGATAAATACAGTACCCTGAAGAAGGAGATTAAAGAGGATCCCTTGATAATGGATAGGAAGAACCAACATAGTGAAAACGGCTCTACTCCCAAATCTGGTGTTCATATTTGACATCCTTCCAATCAAAGTACCATTAGTACAGCCCAAAGAATTAGAAAATACACTCCAAAAACGTATTTGGAATCAGAAGAGACCTAAAATAGCAGAAGCGAGTCTGGACAACAAGGCAAGCTGGGGAGCATCATAATCGCTGGCTTGAAATTGCACTGCAATGCCACAGTCAACCTGGTACTGAGAAAAGAAAAATCAGGATCAGCGTAAAAGAACAGAAGATGCAGACACAATTCCAAATACACTCTGCCATCTTATCTTTGACAAAGGGGCCAACCATGTTCACTGGAGAAAAGGTAGCCTCTTTAATAAATGGTGCTGGAAAAATGGTCCTTCCATATGCCAAAGACAAAAACTAGACCCGTGTGTATCACCAGGCACTAAATTCAAGTCAAAAGGGTTAACCTCACGATCTAAACACTAATACAGGGTTAATGATCTAATACTAACGCAGGCCACACAGGAAATACTATGAAGAATCAGCAAATGAGATCTGACATTATTAAAAAGTTTTTGCACAACAAAAGACATCAGCAACAGAGTGAAAAGATAATTCACAGAGTGGGAAAAAATTATAGACAGCTTCCTCTCGGGCAACAGACGTACATCTAAAAATACAAATAATTTTTTTTAATTTTTATTTTATTGAAGTACAAATATCAATGAGACAGTTCTAAGATACCTTGACAAGATAGATTTCATAAATTAATACATTGCAAACTGTTTTCATAATGTTTTGGTATTGTAGAAGGTGCATACATGATATTATACTTACAGACATTATTATACCATATGTCTCTTATCATGAAATAGAGTGTAGCTGTTTGTGTATCTTATTTTTTATACCTGAATTACATCAAAGATTCAATAATTAATACTTTCTACCTTGTTATTTTCCTAGTGGTTGTCCATAGTACTAGAAGCCAACATAATATCCTGTCCAACCGCAATTAGTACAAATCTTGCCTCTCATAGAATTATGTAGAAGCACAGAGTTATCTATCCCAACTGTACTGTCCATACACACACATCATGAGTCTTCCTTTCTATACTCCTTCCTTTGTCTACACCTGTCAACAATGGGCACTTCATTGTCATTCAGCTAATTTAGGTGCTTGAACTCAACGATACAATCCAACACAGTCCAGCATTCCACAACAATAGTGAGTTATCTGAAGAAGTTGTTGACCATAGCCATTTACAGCTCAACTTATTATTATGGCCTCATGGTGTATACCTCGTTTTTATACTTTTCTGCTGGATGGTTAAGACTTAGATAGAGCAAGACCTATATACCAACACATGTGCTTTTTGTTTCTTATGAGGTCAGTGAAGTCCCGTAAGGGTTTATCTTATAGTCCTGTACCTTATTCTGTAGATCCTTTGTCTGTGTCATCCATGTGGATGAGTCATGGCCAATGCTTGACCAGTTTGCTCTCTCTGAGAGCCTGAGAGAAAGTTTTCTCTCTATGTGACTCTCCCCAGGCACACTACAGAACTTCGATCTTTTTCCTCTGTGGTTCCGTAATCTCCTTGTTCAGAAAATGTGGAGCTCAACTGAGTTTCATGATGTTGCAGTACAGGTTCTCCTATGTCCTGAGTCTTCACTGACCTTGAAAGGCTAGGGCCAAAATGTTGGCTGGCCTTGTGGCTCTTCTATTTCTCCCACTCTCACTTGTGAACTTAGGTTGTTAATCATCCAGAAGAAGAATTTTTAAAAATTAGACCCCTCAAATTCAAAGATTCAATCCAAAAATGAGCTCTGTGATCAATGATTACATACTTCTCAGATAAAGTAATACAGATGCAAATAAATATATGAAAAAATGCTCAATGTCATTTGAGAGTGACAAATTAAAACAACATTGAGATTTCATCTCACTCCAGAAAGAATGGCTTTCCTAAATAAACCAACCAATAACATATGCTAGGGTTGGGGGTACTGTGGGAAAAAAGAAACCTTTCTCCACTGTTTCTGGGAGTGTAGACTGGTGTAACTACTGAGGAATTCAGTGTGGTGATTCCTCAAAAAACAAGGATTAGAGTCCTATTGGTCCCAACTATTCCCCTTCTAGGAATTACCCAGAAGAATTAAAAACCTTATACCACAGCAATACATGTGGACCCATTTGTAATAGCTGGATCCTGGAAACAATGCAAATGCCCATCACCTGTGGAATGGACAAAAAGATGAGGTCTTTTATACAATGGAGTACTACTCAGCCACAAAGAAAGACAAACTTGAGACTTTCACAGGTAAATAGATGTAACTACAGACTATACTCACAAGTAAAATAAATCAGTCATACGTATAAACATCATATTGTCTCCCTAATGTAAAAAACTGAAAGAGCAAGCCAATACACAGTATAATAGATACTGTGAAATGGGAAGACACTGTTCAAAATGAAACTGGGATGAGCAATGAAGAAAAGAAGGAAAGGAAAGAGAAATACATAGGTAAGATAGTTATAAAGCTAATTTCTCTTAGCTCATTGAAAAGAAAGGTTTGTGCTAATATTGTTTGTCAATTTTTCATGCCTGTATCTTGTTCTCTGAGTAACTACTTTCATGATAACAATAGGCAATGTATCTACCAATGTTTCTCTCCTTTTATTTTGCTTCAAAATTTTTCTCTCTTTAAAGTAAAAATTTTTAAATTATGACAATGTAATATATACATTCTGCTTATTTATATTTCATGTAAATACTTCTGAATGTACTTCTCAGAGGAGAGCTTTAATTTGATTTGCATGGACCTTGCTTTCACTACTGTTTTTATTTATAGTTACTATTGTTATAACAATCAGAAAGTAAAGAATGACAAAATATGTACTTTTTAATAAACTATAAAGAGTTGAAAAAGCGAACAATAAAAATTGAAGTTAATTAAACCAAAATCTCAGTAAAAGAGAATAAAATAAACAGCAAAACAAAATAAATAAGTAGAATAATCCTGTGAGACTAATTACAAATAGACTAGTAAGTAATAATTCTAAATAGACCAAATTTAACAAAGACAGGACAGAAACCTATTTATAGAATGTTTGCAGAGATAACACAGAGAAATGCTGGAAGTAGATTAATAATGCCATGTAAGTGCCAAACAAAACAAACTGACATGAACTTCTTTAGGACTATATCAGATCAGATAAATATTTTGTTGTTGTTATTTTGTATTTTAGGGAAGGGTCTACAGGGTGTTCAAGGTCTCACTACTAGGTTGGACTCTAGTGATCCTCCTGTTTGCAGCCTCCTAAGAGCTGGGATTATAGGCTTGTGCCACCACGCCCAATCTCAATTGCTGTCTCAGCGCGGCCTGGGGGTAAGGCTGGCACTGCAGGCCCAGGGATGAACTCCCACCCGCGCTTGCTTACAGGCGCTTTAATCCACTGGGCTATTTGGCTGGCCCTTCAGAGAAATATTCGTTAAGGCAAAAACACTTACTAAAGGAAAGAAGGTCCATTACATAGCAATCAAAATGTTAACCTACCAAGAAAATACAACTGACTGTATCAGATAAACTAAAGTAAATATGGAACCCTATAGTAAAGAGGATATTCTTTATGAGCATATATGATTGAAATGCAATTAAAGCAGACAGCAAGAACTAAAAGAAAAATAGTTTTAAATTATATAACTGGATACTATAAAAGGATATGACTACACACTTCAAGAATCAAAGGAAAAATATGATGAACATTTAAAAATAGAGTTAGAATCAAATAACAAAGAAATACTACTCATCAAAATTTATGGCATGCAGTTAAAGCAGTCCACAGGCAGAAATATAAAACCTCCGATTTTATGTAGAAAGGAAAAATGTCTAAATACTATATGGCCTCATAATAAAATAAAAAAGGGGAAAAAAGAAAAGTACAATTTAAGAGATTATAAACAGTAAATCAGAAGACTGATAAGTACAGTAATTCTTCAGAGAATTTAAAAACTAGACAAATCTTCATCAGTCTTGAGAGAAAAGAAAGAAAACCAGGATATTTGACTGTCTGTGTCTGACTTACTTTACTTAACACTATCCTCTCAAGTCCATCCATTTTCCTGCAAATGAATTATTTCATCTTTCTTTATAACTGAATACTGCATTGTGTTTACACGTATTTTTTTAGCCTTTGTTGATGAGAATAAAGTGATGGCAAATCATTAGAGCTTTCTCTTTCTTTCTTCTTCTTTTTTAGTCTATCTATCTATCTATCTATCTATCTATCTATCTATCTATCTATCTATCTATCTTATGTACTCAGTACTAGGTCTACAAGGTCTCAGTACACACATCAGACTTTCAATGATACCCCTATTTTCAGCCTCCTAAGCACTGGGATTACAAATGCGTGCCACCATGCCAACATCTCAGCATGGCCCACGAGTGGGGCAGCAAGGCGGGAACTCCGTCCCTGCGTCTGCCTAAGCAGGTGCTTTGATCTGCTGAGCTAACTGGCTGGCCCATGTAGAGCTTTCAACAGTAATAAAAGCGCACTGCGGCACTCGTGCCATGCACGGTTCACTACCACTGACTTAGGCTATTTCCGGAGCATAGCTATTGTGAGCTACACTGGCATGTACATATAACTAGTATGATGCCTTTAACTCTTTAGAATGTCTGCATCACATATCTTCTCTTGTATGAGTAAAGTCAACAGTAAAATAAAGGAAATAAAGGCCAGATGGCAGAAAATAAAGACTTTGTAGAGATGAGGTAAGGGATCAACTAGAGGAGGAAAAAGAGAGGAGAGGTAAAGTGATTGGAAATGATAAAAATAGTAGGTATATTTATATGTGGAACATACAGAGATAATAATTTCCTGAAGCAAATGTATCTATTTTGTGTAGCAAAAAATAGATGATAGAAAATGTTAAATAAAGATTTTACATGTTTAAAATGAAAAAAGCAAACATATAAGTGATTAATATTGAGGAAAAAATTAACAAATTAATTAACCTTATTGTTATATATTTAAAAGAAGATCAGATGGTTAATTTCCTGGAAACATGAAGGGAAAAAATAAAAACCATTTTTCTTGAGATATTTGTAGTAACAGGTCTAGATATTCCAACACCAAACTTTTAATTTTGATCTTTTATATCCTCTAACAAGTGTGCACAAAAATTATCCTCTTTAAGTATTTCATTATATTTTTTAAATAATGCTGAAAAATTTGTCAAAGAAAGGGTCTAGAAACACAGTATTGGTATAACTGTTTCATAAATGAATATGAATACACTTTCTTTTTTGATATAATGCAAACATCAAATTTAATTGTTAATTTTCCAAAATACATGCAGACAACACCAATTTTCAATGAAACTGCAAGTTGCTCCATGATACAAAACATGTTAAAAAAGCAACAGATGGTTTTACTCAAAACCATGCAGAGTTTGTGTATCACAACTGTCACTTCTGTAACTATTCTTTATTATTTTCTGTATACTACTATTCAGAGATCCTGCCCTTTAGGTACCAACTTCTGCCACACTGCTTAAACATTTACTTTAAATATCAAGAGAAGTTTCTGTCTGCACTAAAAAAAAAGACAATGGCATATCAACAGGTCAGTTTCTGAAGTTGTCTCCACAGAGCATTTAGAAATTGTCGCAACTTAGAAATTAGCTCGTCTTACTTTCATGCTGAAATCCATGCCCTTGTTTTGTCCCCGGACTGCTCTGGCCATTTTTGACCTCTGTAACTCATCCTGTGTTCCTCACGCAGTTACTCCAGCTTCAGTTCCTCCTGAGTAGTCTTTAAGACTCACTGCAGGTCCTCTGCTGCCCTAGGATCTGGGCTCTGTTTCCCCCAAGCTCTGCAGCCCAGGTTTCATTTTCTCTCATACAGTCACACAGCATCAAGAGCATGCACACTTAGGCTCAGCTAAAAGAAGCCTGAACAGGAAATTGAGTTTGTTATGTAAAACACAAAGCTGACCACCAAATTAGTTTTAGGTATCACATTTCTCAGAAAACACATATTCGCAGGAATCTCTCATCTTACCTAAATACAGACAAGTGGAAAGACGCACCACCCTTGCAGGTTTCCAACAATATAAACAACAGTTAACTTAAAACATACCTTATTCAGTTATACACATGCTCTGTTTTGAATGATCCATAACACACATTTTATTCCCTTTAATTTGCTTAAAAATGCTCTACAGCAGAGGAAATAAAGGGCATTTACATACTTTTATGTGTTCTGCTCTCCACCACTCATTTTCTCCCTTAGTAATTGAGTATAAGATTACTTGCTTAAAAATGCTGAGCCTGAAACAAAAGCTATCATTTTCTAGAAAAAGTCTCCATTATTAAAAAGTGGCATTACTGTGAGTAAAGAAAAAAGTCAACAGATTACTATTTCATGCTTTAGTATAAAACTGAGTTAATGTCCAGTTTTAAAATGGGTAACAAGTCTCAGAGTGTGGATATAAATATCACCTGAGTTATATGAAGAACGACTTTGTAAAAATAATGCAGGATTACACAATTTTAAGGGTAAGACTTGGGCTACAGTTTGGACCACAATTAGCTGTTCAAGTTTGTAAGGCATTATTTCCAGAATCAGGAATCACAAACCCAAGTCTCTTCAGAGATAGGCGAGGAAGGGAACACACTAAAGACGCTGGTCGTGGTAAGGCACCTCAGGACGACAGCACTGCGGCAAAGTAAGACAGGGTGTCTATCCTGAGAGCGGGTGCCTAACCTCAACTGGGACCACAGGAACATATGCAAGACTTAAGCAATTATTTTAAAGCACTTCAAGCCCAAAGAAGCCTATCAGCCCATGACTTTTTTGTGAAGCTTTGTGTTCTTTATTGAGCAGTGGTCAAGAAACATAAATCTACCCACAGTCCAATTACTCCAAAGCAAAGGAAAAATGGATACTGCAGTGGCCAGCATTTACCTGTCTTCCCACAGTCGTCCAGGTACCAGTGTGCTCATAAGAAAACTCTTGCAAAGACATTAATGTGGCACCTAATTTCATAAAAGTCTCACAAAGCTATTAAAGTCATAGTGCTTGTAAATGGGAAAATTAAGCAATAAACCTGGTCAAACTTTATGGTGGATTTTAATAAAGTATTCAATACTAGATGGCTTCAGTATAAAAGAGTATCCTGCCCAAGCTGAGGTTGCTGGCTTCCTGTGTGCCCCAAACTGATAAATGATCTTCATTAGTATGACAGCCTAGTGAAATCTTTTACTTACCATCTAATGGGCAATTCTGTTCTATTACTAGGAAAAATCTAGATTTGCTAGTTCAAATCTTTCAAGTAACTCATAAACCAAACTAAGGAAAGAATCCTTGCATGTAAAAAGTGAGTCTAAGGTGACATTACAGGGACTGGAAAGATAGCTCAGCAGTCTAAGCGCCTGCCTGGCAAGCACAAGGGCCTGGGTTCGATGTCCAGTACCACAAGCTGTGCTGGCCCTGGAACCCCAGGGTCGCTGTGACAGCCCTGAACCCTGGCATGGTGGTGCACACCTGTAACCCCAGCACCAGGAAGGCTGAGATAGGAGGATCACTCTGAGTCTGAGCTACTAAGCAGGACCTGTTCTAAATAAATAAATGATTTTTTTAAAAAAACTAAAGTAACATTACAGGGCCGGGGAGATGGCTCAATGGAATAAGCACTTCCCTGGCAAGCGCAAGGGCCTGAGTTCAATCCCCGGTTCCTTCAAAAAAATAAAAAAATAAAGTAACATTACAGCAATTAAGATGATAAACATTTTATATCAGAACTTTCTATAATTTACTTTAAAAGTGAAGTACACATTCTAAGGTATATTTGAGCTTTACAATTTCTGTTTATTAGTAATTTCTGTTATTAGTGGCAACTGATGGGTCTTTGAATAGTTTAGATTTGATGGATAAAAGTTATTTTTCAAATAATACAAGCACAAAATATTAAGCTTGGACAAAGAGTGCAGCATGCTGTCATCTATTATTGTGATGTGACCAAAATCTTCCCCCATATATATGTCGTACTAAAGATCAGCAAAAATCTTTTACTTTTCATTTTTATCTCCAACAATAATAATAAAAAAGGACCAAGACATATGAGAATAATTTTTCACAGGCTAGACATTCCATCAATATATCATAAGGAATAAGTTATCTTTGAAAGCTTATACTTCTCTATATTTTTCCCATTTTAAAGCAGTTATCTTTTATAGTGTAATAAAAATCAGTATGGCATGAATAATAGGCACGCTCATTCATCTATCAAAACTTGGCACTCAGGCACTAGCAAACCCAGGAAACTCAACAACTTTATCACCCACCTCTAAAAAAACTTGAAAAGAATACACAATCATGTTCAGACACCACGGCATACAATCCGTGTCTAGGCTTGCGCTGTGGTCCTGGGTCTGTAAAGACATAACAAAAATTTATGCTGTTTTAGAGAGAAGCATTGAGACTGGAGGGAAGGAAGTCAGAAGGTAACTCAGAGGCAATTCCAGCAGACCTGCACCGCGCGTCCCCCGGTGTAGCCTCCTCACACACCCAATGAACACCAATCCTCTCCTTTCCAGTGTTGGCACAGAACAACTCTGAGGTTCCTGGCCTCAGATGAGTTGTGAAACCTCCTGCGACGTTAAGAGCATCTGGACAATAGGTCAGTTCCCAAAGAAAACTGCAGACACCCCAAGAAATCCATGGAAATTCTCTCTGCAAACTTTAGCGCCACTGCGACAGCCGGCTCGGAGCTGGAGGCCCGCGCGCCGCACGCAGCGCCCGAGGCCGCTGCAAGCTTCCTGGAGCGGGAGGCGAGCTGGGTGGGAGCGCGGGGGTCGGAGAAGAGGGCAGCTGGCGAGCGCCGGGAAGTTGTCTTGCCACGCAAACTTCTGCTTCTTAACTCAGACTGCGACTCCCCTGCCCGCTCTGGACGCCTGGGAGGGACACCCCAGGAGCCCCCCCCCCCCCCACTGCTCCTGCGCCTCGGGGCCCTCCCGCGGGGTCCCGGCCCTGTCGCCCGCCCGCCCACCGCTGGCTTGCCCTCGCTCAAAGCAGTCCCCCGACCTAGGCAGGGTGACCGGGTCTGCAGTTCCTGGAGCGTAGCCCCAACGGCTGGGGTGCGGAGCGGGTGGGCCAGGTGGGGGTGGACCTCTCCTCTCCACCGGGGTATCCCAGGAGCAGACAGTCTCCAGGGTGCGCTGGGGTTCAGATTCCTCTCTCTTCACAGGCTCAAGGAGAGCCCCACAGTCAGCATGTGATTCCCTTTATCTCATGGGGTCAGAAGAATTATGAGACAGGCGGAAAAGCCCTGTTGCCTTAAAAATATAAAGATCCTTTGAATGTGTCAAAAGGTCATTCAACATATTTAAACTAACAAAAGTGTTTTAAAATCTTGACAGTAAGCAACTGGTTTTAAATATACAAATTATCAAACAGCTTCAGATTAAAAAAATATATATTTTTGTGTATTTGTACAGAGTCTCACTACACAGCTCAGATTCATAGTGACCCTCCTGTCTCAACCTCACCAGTGCCAGGATTACAGGCATGTGCCACCAGCCTGGGATGGGGTGGGCACGGCATGCGATACTGGGTACCAAAGCTGGGTCCTTGAGCTTGCCAGGGAGGCCCTTAGACCGACGAGCTATCTCCCTGCCCAACAGCTTCAGATTGTGAAGTTTTAAAAAATTACACCAAATGTATTATTAAGAGAAGAACCAAATGCCACACACACAATAATAAAGCTCTAGTTTTCAAATAGGCAAAGGATAAACTCCTAACATACTGCTGTAGTCAGGGCTCACAAGGAAAAGAGATTTAATACAGTACAGGACACAATTTATAGGATTATTTTATAATATTCACCCAAATAATCAAATACAGAAGAGTGCAGGAGATCTGTCACTAGAGACCCACAGAGTCCAGTGAGGGCCTGGGGCCCAGAGCAACGTCTTGCATGAGTCCAGATGAAGAACTACAGCCATGGCAATGCTCTCCACGAGTCCAGCTGGAGGCCTAGAGCCCTGGAAAACGTCTTACACAAATGTGTATCAAGGATCTGCACCGGGAAGCCCCAAAGGTCAGTGGTGGACACTAGGAAGTGTGCACCAGCGGGATGAAGGAGCTTAGGAGACCTGCGCTGAAGCCAGGAAGCACCCCTGAAAAGAACCACAGCATCCTTAGCAAAGTACTGGGGCTCAGATGATAACAGCGGAGTTCACGTCACAAACACCAGCGCGACAGGCTTCTCCAGAAGACCCAGCGGCACCCTCTTCCCTCCAGTTCTGCTTTCTGCTGCTGTCAGCAGTCCTCGGGTGGGCGGTCCACACCCAGGACCATCCTGACTCAGTTCATCTGGGTGCTACAAGGTGACCGCTGGTCCACCATTAGTCCACAAGATGGTAGAAAAATCACTTCCGTTCACAGTAGTACCAAACATGAAATAAGTACAAATGATTGAGAAAGTATAAGAGAAAAATAAGAATAAATCAATGTTGAGAAATTACTTATAAAATATGTTCTTAGTTGGTGTGATATTAGATTCTGAAGATTTTAAATATGTAAGTGATGTGGACCCTTGAACACTAGGGGGGTTAGGGGCCCTCAGCACGAGTGCAGTCAGAACTCCACATGTACCCCAAGCTGTACACACACACTGAGGCTTGAATCCAGGATTTGCACATTACACGTGTCCCCTTCTTTTTTTTTTTTTTTGTCTTTTTGAGACAGGGTCTCCCTATGCAGTTCAGGCTGGCCTTAAGCTCACTTTGTAGCTCAGGCTGGTCTCGAACTCATAACAATCCTCCTGCCTCAGCCTCCTGAGTGCTAGGATTACAGGCATGCGCCACCACGCCCGGCCCCCCTTCTTCTTATTTTGTTTTTAAACTTTGAGACAGGGTCTCACTAAGTCTTTAACTTGCTCAGGCTGGGCTAAAACTGGAGATCTCCCAGGACTCTGGGATTGTAAGTGTGGACCACATGCCCATCTAAAAATCCATGTGTAACTTTTAACTCTCCACAAAAGCAACAGAAAGTGGCTATGAAATTACTGAAACAGTACAATATGTACTACAGATAAATTTATGTAGTTTGATTTAATACTGCTTTGTTTTTACATTTTCAAATATTCAATTGCAAAATGTGGTCAGGGTTTATAAGGTCTACGAATGTTAGTATGGTTAGGGTTTTAGGATGCTTTTATCTTTTAAGAATAGATTTGTGGACTGGCCAAATAGCTCAACAGATTAAAGTGCTTGCAGGCAGGCACAGGGGCCAGGGGTTCAATCCCCTAGCCTGTCTTACTGGCCTCACTCCTGGGGCGTGCTGAGACAGCAATTGAGACTGGGTGTGGTGGTGTGTACCTGTAATCCCAGCTCTTGGGAGGCTGTAGATAGGCAGATCTACCAGGCTAATGTAGTAATGAGACCTTGAACACCCTGTAGACTCTTACCAAGAAGGAAAGAAAGAAAGAAAGAAAGAAAGAAAGAAAGAAAGAAAGAAAGAAAGAAAGAAAGAAAGAAAGAAAGAAAGGAAAGAAAGAAAGAAGAGATTTCTTGGTGCCAGGGATATAGCTCAGTGGAAAAGCACCTGCTTGGCAAGAATCGGGTCCTGAGTTCAATTTCTGGTACAGAGAAAATTCATATTTTCTATGATAGTACATGAAAAAATACTTACACACATGTATTGTATGCATTCAAGGTATACCTTTGTAAAATTATTTTCACTATTCCAGACTATGTTATTCATTTGTCATTTTTTTTTCAAGTTGTTGTAAATCTAAAAAAGAAAAGGCTGTGTAGAAGTGGATATGTACAGTTCAAATCTGTGTTCTTCTAGAGCCAACTATGCTACTGAGAAGGAAGTAAATTTTAGAATGCCTCTGAAAACCATAGAAACTAGAAGAGATAAGATGGGTGATGCTCAGAATGGTGAGGGGAAAAACAAGCAAATAAAAGAATGGTGTGGGAGTAGTTCAAGGGCCGCAGAAGTCCTGTCAGGGATTCACAAGGTCAAAATTACTTTCATAATAATAGAATGTTTCCCACTCCTATTCTTTCATGGTATAGAACCAAATTTTCCAGTGGCTACATATATCACAATGGACTGAGGTTGTTGAAGTAGATAGAAATTTTCAAGGATGTGAAACAGTGCCATTCTCTCATGAGATTTCTCTGATTCAGAAAAATACAGGGGCCAGGGCTCAGTGGAATAAGCACTTCCCTGGCAAGTGCAAGGGCCTGAGTTTAATCCCCAGTTCCACCAAAAAAGAAAAAAAAAATACAGGCATTTTTCACTAAACATAGGTCTTATATGTAATAAATTTACTTAGGTTTAAAAATTATTTTAAGAATAAATAGGTTCTTTAATTTTTCCATTTTAATTTCTAATGGGGTAAATATCAGTAGATATAACACAAAACAAGTTTTTGGCATCTTCAATGATTTCTAAGATCCTAAAAGTCCTGAAAGGAAAAAAAAAATGTTGAAAAGCTTCTGATAAGACAATGGAAATGATACTGAACTATAATAGATGGAAGTAGAGTAACATTATGACATTGTGTCCATTCAGCAGCTTGAGAACGGGACCACACCTATGGTCCCACACAGCCAGGTTCACTGTTCGTTTCCATAATGGAAACAGTCCTGCTTTGCTTTGAGTTTATCAAAACTGGAGATAGGGGCTGGTGTACAATGTGGACTGCAGAACGAACCTGAGCTTCTCTTTCCTTGAATGAAAATAGAGCATTGCTTTATGTAATTACTTATATGAATTTGACCCTCTCAAGTAAGAAAGAGTTTTCTCCTTTCTAGATTTGCAAATATTCCTCGAGAACAGCATTTTATATGCGCTAAATGCATTTCAGTTAAAAGTGCCTGTAAGGTAGATGTCTGTTATTAAGTAAAAAGGAAACTGAAGCATGAAATAAAATGCTTCTCAAAGATGGCAATTGTAGTACTGTGTTTAAGGCAATAAATTCCCAAAGCTAGCACCTATGTATGTGGCTCAGATTGTAGTTCGATGCTTTCAGAATTCGCATAGATGAAGTTTTGCTGTTTCAAAGGATTACACATCATTTACTAGCTTCCCAGTGGTGAGTCAAGGATGTGCTGAGACTGCTGTGGCTTAAGGGACTTTTTGAGAGCTTTTCTTCTTCTTCTGTCTTACTGAATACTTATTCTCTTTTAAAGTTACCAACATGTTGTAAGTTTTGATACACTTGATTGTGACTTTCCTAGGTCAGAGCATTTTCTGGAATTAGGATTGATATAGTTGGAACTGTTTAGAAATTCCACCTCTCCATTTTTAAAATTCCATCACCCAGTATTTTACCTCTCCATTTTAAAAAATCTGTCACTCAGTATTTACTGAATGGAGTCTGGGAGATAGCTCAGTGGCATAAGCGCCTGCCTGGCGAGTGCAAGGTCCTGGCGAGAGCAAAGAAGAGGAAGAGGAATTTATTAAAATTCTTTGTATTGAAAAAAAAAAAAAATAAAAAAAAAAAAATAAATAAATAAAATAAAATTCTTTGTATTGAATTTGAAATTTATCTTTGCCATAAGTGACTATAAAATGTTTGCAGAACTATCTTCTATATAAGCTGATATTTCAAGACAAAAATTATCAATATAAATGATCCCATATAGTTGAGATCAATGTATTCTTTCACCACCAATCCCTATCTAAATCATGGAACTTGTGATCTGGATTCTTAACTTGTTGGAACAGGCGGCTCAGGTGTTTTTCTATCATTCTTGTGGATATTCTGATCTGGCTGCTTTTTGGAACATAGTTTTGCTTTTGCTTATGTACATTATATCCTCCTGGTTCAAGTACACCAAATCTATTTCTTACTACATCATGGTGCCATCTACTTCATATTTTAGGAATTTTGAGCTTCTTTCACTGCTTTGCCATTATATTGTTGTAGAGGTAGGAAGAGTTGTATAAATTCTCTTTGCAATTTAATTGAAAGTTGCATAAAGAATACAGAAGCAATTTCATATAGTACGTTATATGAAAATAAGGCTTATTTGCCTATTGTCTCTATGTTTCAGGAAGTAATGGGATGAGTAGAAAGAAAGAAAAATATGTTTCTTATTGAATGATGGCTTCTTTTGGTTATCTATTTCTAACTAAATTCACTTAATATCAGATACTCCCTCATAATTAGAAAAATAAAAATTTAAGTGATCACTATCAGAATTAGAATGTTTGTTTTGGAGGGTTTTTTTTTTTTTTTTGGTGGAACCAGGGATTGAACTCAAGCCCTTGCATTTTCCAAGGAAGTGCTTATTCCACTGCACCATCTCCTCAGTCCCTGTTTTGGAGTTTTGATTTGAAATAAAACTATAATACAAAAATATTTTACTCTAAATGATGTGTTTTCAGAGAAAATGTAATAAATATAACCAATGCAAAAAAGTTTACAAAACACATATGTTGAGGGTAAACAGAACGGACAAGAATGAGGCGTAGCAAGGAAGATATAAAAGTAGCCGGCTGTACAGCGCACACCCCCTTGGAGAGGAGGCTGCTTCGCTGCCATGGCTTGCGTCTAGTCGGCCCCCAAAGCCTCATGCAGTCATGGGACAAAGACTTCTGAAGTTTGCGATTAACTCAAGATCCACTGGGATTATGTGTGATCCAAGGCTGGGATTATGGGTTTTAGTACTGCTGGGATTATGGGTGAGTGTACTTCCCCCAGTCTGGGGCAGACAGTCTGAACATAACAGAGACAGACCCTGTTGCCCTTGTTGTTGTTCTGCCTCCAGAACATGCTTGGATGCTTTCTGTCCTGTGCCAGTCTGCCTGGGAACCAGCTGAGTATGGACTGAATCCTCCAGTAATTGTGAGCTAAATAAACCTTTTCTTTCTCCATTTTGGAGGTCAGGTATTTGTCCCAGCAATGAGAGAAGAGTAACAGACACTGACATCTTTCCTTCAAAATATCTACAATATGGATTTTTGAAAGTTTGAAATATAGCATGAAGGTTCCTCACTTTTGTTTGGTTTTAACTCCATTTGTTGTATACTTGTGTCTATATTTATAAAAGTGTATTTTCCTTGCTATGGCATATCGACTTGGAGGGTTGAAAGTGTAATAGAAGAAAAAGGTCACTTAAACATCATTTACTGGACATTCACAATGAACTCACTTGGTAGAGGTCATGTAACAAGTCCCTAGCACAGTCATGGGTTGCACTGCGGCCACCTTTCCTTATGGTCATGCTCTTACCAGAACCTTTACTCACTACCTGATTAATTTTAAGATAGGTTTTTTCCCCCAACGTTATGGATACTAAACAAGAACACTGTTAATTCAACAAACAGAAATTATTTTAACCCCTGTAAACTTTTTTTGAAAAGTTAAACACTTCCACCATACAGAGTAAATATCCCCATTCCAAATGGGAAGAGCCAGAGAACAAAAGGGAATAGGACCACCACACAGCAGGGCAGGCATTAAATCTCATGGCTGCACGGCCAGCCACAAGTGCTTTGCCCCTATAGCCAGCTGTCCCATCTCATAAGGATGGATATGGAGTTCTGCCAGTTGGGAGGAGTTGAGCCACTACGTCCATCACTACCTTGGACTTCAAGATAACAGGCGAACATTTCAGTAATGCAAAATTCCTTTGTTGGAGTTAGGTTAAACTATTCCTACAATAGGGGAAAGTATACTAATCTAGTATATTTGGTTAAACACAAAAAGTAATATTATCTGCTGCCCAGTTGTACTCTCTTTTATTCAGGAGACTGATTTCAGAAGATCACCTTAATGACACTTGGGTGACAGTGTTTGGGTTTCCACCAGCCTTTGTTTCCTACCAATTCAATTTATACAAAAATGGAAATATCTTAAAACATGGAATGTCTAACGCAGGAAATTGGATGCATAGTCATTCTCATTGCAAAACTTTCACACCAAAAATCTTTAAACAAAGATGGAAGAATTTTTGAAAAATCCATCTTGATAGCTATAAAACCATGTTCAGATTAAAGTATTAGGGAAAATAGTGGTAAATATGCTTTATTTTCTCCATCTCGGCTTTTTGTCCCACTGGTCAGTACACTTGAAAGTACTCCTAGAATTTTAACCCTGACATCTCTTGCTAACCTGCACAAAGCTTCTATTAGTCACTATCATGATATTTCTTACAAACACCAAAACCAGATGAAAGTCTTGTATCGAAAACAATGGAATACATGCTTGCTAGTCATACAAAAAGAATGAAGAGCTCAGCTATCTAGGAGGAGCCCGCTACACTAAATCAGTTGCCTTGCACTAGTTATATAACCACTCAACCATATTTAACGGTGTGTTAGTTGATACATGGTGTCAGCTTGGCTGAATCAGCTGCGCAGTTCTCAGTGTGGGGGCCCAGCCCTGGAGGTGGTCAGGGCCCAGGATTTGAGAAAGGCTTCCTGTGACCCTGCCCAGTTTCCTGCCTCTCTGCCCCACTTCCATGGAGAAGTCCCGGTCTTCAGAGGAGCTTGACCTTCGCAGCTGCACCACTTTGGAGGAGCCCCGATCTCCATGAACGGCTGTTATTTGCCTTGAGTCAGCAGAATATGGACTGAACCCTCCAGTAACTGTGAATCAAATAAACCTTTCCTTCCTTCATTTTGAGTGTCAGGTATTTGTCCCAGCAGTGAGTAAAAAGTAACCAAGACAAGTGGTTATCTCAGACTTCAAATTTGGAAGACTTTTTCTTCAGAGATATATCTAATTTGTGATTTGTACTTTAAAAAGTGCTTGAGATGCAGTTTGAAGAAAATTAAAAGCCCTGTAAAAAAAATTTTATGTTTTCTGTGCTAGGGCATGCTTAATTAAGCACGCACAAGCACACATGAAGAAGAAAGGAAAAGAAAAGAAAAAAATGATTACTATACATTAAATAATTGAATTGATGGTCTAGCTTTGTAGTCTTCATAAGATTTGTCAACTATATTTATTGAAGAAATGGAAAATTTTCTGATCTAGGTGCCCAGTATTTAGTATTCCATAGAAATTTATGTAAGGGTAACATAGAAAATTGGGTACATAATCATTATCAACATAAACCTCAGGTTTAAAAGTCTTAAAGGAAGGGCCGGCGGTATAGCTCAGCGGACTAAGCGCTTGGTTAGGTAAGCGCAGGCACTAGTGTTCGATCCTTGGTTCCCCCAGCCGCGCCGGCCCCGCCTTCGGGTGCGCTGAGCCGGCAATGCAATCCGGACGCGGTGGCGCGTGCCTGTCATCCCAGCACATGGGAGGCAAAAATGCAGGAAGATCACTATGAATGTGGGCTGCATGCATAGTGAGACCCTAGACAAAAAAAAAAAAAAAAAAAACAAACAAACAAAAAAAAAGTCTTAAAGGAAATATGGGAGAATTATGCTAACTATATTTTTTCATGAGTGTAGATTCAGAATTATGTAAATGGACCAGACCTTCCCAGGGTAGATGATCAACTGTACCCACAAGGGAGGTCACAGGCAGCAATCACCTGGCTCGTTTCCATGCCAACACATGGAGGGCTCTGGTTCTGTCACTGGAGAGGGCCTCGACTCAAGTTCTACCGGTCACGTTTCCTATGACTGATCTCATCAAAACTGAAAGGCCGGCAGGAGACCCGGGGGAGCAACAGTCCCAGATTTCAAACCTATGCTGCTGATTCTAATAAAGCATCAGTTGGGGCATTATAGGTGAATCATAGAACAATTGAAAACAACCATTTTTATGAAACAATTGGATATTTTTCCTTGTTTGTTTATTTTTCCTTGTTGCTGTTAAAGCAGAGATTTTTTTTTTTTTTTTAAATGTTGTATTTTGGGGCCCAAAAAAGTAAGAGAACAGAAAAACAAGAAGAGGGAAGGAAAAGAAAAAAAAAAAGTTTGCATATCCTACCCCAGTGCACACTTGCTTTACCACCATGGGAAGGGTGCAGAGAGACTAAATGAGAATCATTTAATGACCATGAAATAGTTTTTAAGGTAAACATGGTTCCAGTCGGACTTCTGATTAACAATATAATTAATTTCCCTATGATTATAATAATTAATAAGCCAAGTGTTCAGAGCATGTTCATGTGTGAAAGAGTATATTTCTCTTTGATTGAGAAAATAAAAGCTGCTTCTTTTTGAGGGTTCATAGGACTGAAATGAGCACACAGCCTTGACTTCTGCATTACATATTAATCTGTGGTTTCAAAATTTTGCAAAATTTATTGCCATGGAATTAATGAGTTGGATGCCAAGAGGCATCAAATTATGGTGTGATGCAAGTTGTCCTGATAGTGTTGAATTATACATTTACCTAAAGCTGAGGTAAAGTTATACCACAGAGTTTGTTAAAACATTTACACTGCCAATTAGTGTAATGGGGACACTAGACTCTGACGTAGCTTTGAAAAACAGAAAAACCAGCTAAGTGAATGCTGTAACAAAAACAAAACTGTGCCCCTGAAATGGTGCATTTAGAGTTCAACATATTGTTTTGTACTCAAGTCCATGAGGAATGTATTCTTAAAAAAAAAAAAAAAACTTTGAACATCTGATGTGTAGTGCTTAAAAACACACACAGAAACATCTACTAAGCAAAGAAAATCAAAACTAATTATTTTAGCCCCTTGCTGCAAGAGGCTTCAGTACTATTGACACAAGCAGTGTGTAGATTATAGGGGACACATAGTGAAGTCCTGTCTCAAAAAGACAAACAAGAAAGCAAATGGGTTATAGGGATTGGTAGGATAGAGGTGAGTACTGGGTACTATAGCCTCTTATAGTGGCAGAAAAGGGAAGCTAAAATGTGCACCTCTATTCTGCAAAGCTGTGAAGTCCCTATGATCCTCAAAAAAAGAAAAAAAAGAAAAAACCCAAAAAAACGAGGGACCACTGCCATCTTTCTCCTGTACCTAGACTTCTGTCCTTTGGATATTTTTCACAGTGGTGATCAAGCTACCATTGTCATTTCAATGCAAGGCATCAAACGTACTAAGCGCAGACCTACTGCCATATGTGTGTGCCTTTTCTGCATGCTCCATTTAATTTGATTCTTGAAGAACCCTGCTAGAAAGAAATTTGCATTTTTACCTAGCAGGTGTGTAAACTAAGGCAGAGAAATGTAAATAATGAATCCCAAGTAGGATAATTTGTAAGTGCCGAACCCAAGCAGTGAATTAATTTATATACAGTGTACTTTATAGAGTATAGGATGTGTAAAAAAGATGCTTTATTATACAAGTTATCTAACCTAGTACATTCTAATGGTTATATACAGGTTCTTACTTCTCTATGCAGAAGAAAACCTATACATTGAATGGTAATCAGTTTTTTATGTATAATTGTCCTATTATATGTGAGAAACTGAGCCTGAAGATTAAAATCTAGTTCCTTTGGCTCTAAATGCTGGGGTGCCCAGCATAGGCTGGGGTAGTTGTATATATAATTTATAAATACAATAACACTAGCAACACAGCATCCATCACACCAGAATTTATAGTCTGCTCAGCTAAGAAATAAGAAATAAAAGCTTCTCATATACCAGATTGCTTAGTAGCATTTAAATTAAAAAAAAAAAAAAACTTGGGAAAGTACACATAAAATTTAGTCTCTTTGTTTTCAAGCTGACACTTCAGTGTTACTAAGTTCATTGATAGAGTTGTCCACTATCACTAACCTCTATACGCACAACTCTTTGTATCCCATAAAACTGAAAGTCAATACTCAGTAGACAGTCCTGTTCTGTTTTCCACTCTACCCTTAGCAACAATTCCAATTTTTGCATCTCTGAGTTTGAGCACTCTTGCTATCTCATATAAGTAGAATCCTATTTGTTTGCCTTTTTGTAACTGGCTTATTTAGCATAATGTCCTCAAGGTTCATGCATATTGTACAACGTATTAGAATTTTCTCCCTCTTTAGTACTAAATGATATTTTATTTTACATCTGCATTCAAATCCAAAAAATAAAGCATTTTGTTTATGTATTCATCTACCCTACACAATTGGGTCCCTTCCATCTTTTGGCATGGTGAATAGCACTGCTTTGATCCTGAATTTGCAGTGTTTCCTCCAGTTCCCACTTTCAGTTCATTTGGGTTTATATCTGTAGCTAGAATTCCTGGATCACACGGTAATTCTATTTTAAAGCTTTGAAAAACCACAGTACTGTTTTTCATAGTGATTGTGCTATTTTCCATTCCCAGAAACAGTGCATGAGAATTCAAATTTCTCTATTTCTTCATTAACACTTGTTAGTTAATTAATCAATTTTCTTGTTTCTTGATGCTGGGGCCTTGTACATGTTAGACCTATACATCCCCAATCCTACTTTTGTTTCATCTTCATAGTAGCCCTTGTGGTGATAATGAGGTGCAGTTGATTGCCATGCAGTGCAAGGTTTTCATTTACATAGGGAAGTAAGACACCTCGTGGATAATCCAAAATGTCTTCATATTTACTTATCTCTGAATCTGAAATTCTCTGCAATTTGGCAGTCATTCAAAGCTATCAAGGCAACGAATGTTGATTATTAACAACTAATGACATTTGTATAATTCTTGTCGCATGTGTTTAATCATTAGATCGACATATAGTCGATATCATTATCATATTATACATGAGAAACTGAGCTTGAAGGCTAAAATCCAGTTCCTATGGCTCTAAATGCTGGATTGCCCCACATAGGCTGGGGCAGTTGGGAAGGATGCTAAACGAGGAAGCTATTATAACTACTTAAAAATTATTGGATTAATTGGTTGGGGAGATAGCTCAGTGGAATAAGCACTTGCCTGGCAAAGGCCTGAGTTCAATACCCGATTCTGAAAAAAAAAAAAAAAAAAAAAAAAAAAATTATTGGATTAGCTAACCTGGTACACACCTTAAGGGGTGGTAGGGTAGCATGTCATAGTTTTTATGGTCATGTTGGGAATAAAAAGTGGTTAAAAATATGGATGCTAACAAGGAAGTTAAATTCTTTTTTTTTTCTGAACCATCTCCCCAGCCTTTTTTTTTAAAGTTAAATTCAAATGAAGGCTCCTGAGCTTCAGAAATTGGAGAAATTTTAAAACCCAAGAGCCCTGAAATAGAACTGCAGTAAAACTAGATAAAAATGCAGCCCTTTCATTATTTCTCTGACAATGGCTTTTGCCTTTCTAGGAATTTGCTGCAGACACACCTAGATTTACTGGGTGATACTGAAACTCCTCCAGAGTCTTATACTTAGAAACTTGATCTCCAGGGTGGTACTCCTGGGAGTTGGTAGACTCTTAAAGAGGTGGGACCTACTTGGAAGAAGATAGATCATTGACAGTGTATGTCTTAGGTAATTTTCTTGTTGCTTGACCCAAAATATTTGACACTTAAGAGTTTACAAGGCAAGGTTTATTTCAGTTCACTGTAGAGTATTCAGTCCATAGCAGGAAAACCAGATAAGTAAATTTCATACAGAAACAAAGCCCAAAATACATAGTTTAAGTATTCCAAGCTCAACATATTTTTTTCCACTCATGCTTACAAAAATATGAGTTTTGCTTCAGACCTTTGGGCATTTGGCATATGGTGATTAGTTCCAAGGCAGGGCAGCATGGCAGAAAAGCAAACTAGAGGAGAAACAGTGTATGGCATGGCAGGCAGAAGGCAGCAAGCGGTGAGCCTTTCTTTCCCTTTTATTCCTTTCAGACTACAACTCTGTTGATTGTGTCTTTCATGACCAGGGCTTCTGCCTTCAGTAAATCCAGTCAGCTACACCTAAAACCATGCTAATCAACTGGACTGATCAGGAGTTATATCACACCCTTAATCCAGTACTCCACCCATGACCCAATAAAGCTTCCAGAAACACACCTACAAGCAGAAGAGACTTTGGGAGGAGGATTTAGATATAGGTTAACAGCTCCCTTCCAGAAAGCATTGCAGCTATGAAAGTATTAGATGTTATTCACTTAAAAATAAACATCTGATAATGTTTTCCACTTTGATAATGCAATTTTTAGAACCATTTCTAGCATATTATATTCTAAACTATGCTAGACAACATAAAATGATGTGAATAGTCTTTATCATCATTCCTTGATGCATTACAGTTGATAGTCTACACTAAGGGAACTTTTAAATATGGACAACCGTTTAGTAGCGCACAAGTTCAGTGAGTTAGATTACTAAAGTAAGGAAAGAATAATATGATGAATTAATACATATATATGTATATATAATGATAAACAGAAACATGTGTAGAAGTATAAACAGAAATAATGTAGAAAATGATATGAAAGTGAGTTTTAGAATAATCTAATATGACCAGGTATGTCTAATAGAAGCATTTTCTCCATAGGGTTCATTTACAAGTGTTTCTTAATTGACAATGAAAGCGTTCAGGATGTGCCATCTCAGAATTCGCTGTGTTGGTACAGTGACTATTTCAAGCTGCCATCATATGGAGAACTAGAACTTCAGAAAGTGCTCTTTGGGCCTTTTCCTACATACAGCAAGCCAAAACTATGGCTCGGGGACATCAT
>PVKA01028235.1:0-14158 GCA_004027165.1 Ctenomys sociabilis
GCTCTCTGTGAGAGCCTGAGAGAAAGTTTTCTCTTCATGTGACTCTCCCCATGCACACTATAGAACTTCAATCTCTTTCCTCTGTGGCTCCACAATCTCCTTGCTCAGAAAATTTGGAGCTCACCTGAGTCTCATAATATTGCAGTACAGGTTCTCCTATGTCCTGAGTCTTCGCTGACCTTGAAAGGCTAGGGCCAAAATGTTGGCTGGCCTTGTGGCTCTTCTTAAATTTTCATTATAGAGATTGTTCACCTCCTTGGTTAGGTTTAGTCTCTTCTTTGGGCTACTGTGAATGGTATTGTTTTCCTGATTTTCCTTCATTTATTCTGGGTGTTGAGTGTTTGTCACAGCAATGAGAGAGAAGAATAACTGAGATGCTTTCCTTTTTTTAAAAATATCTCCTATTACTGGATTGATGGCAGATCTAGGCTGTCCTATCAAAAACCTACTTGAGTTCTTGTGAGGAGTCCATATATAAAACTTTGGGCACTGTTCTGTATGCATTATGGGATTTTGTAGTTAACAGGGCAGGCCTTACTTTCCCAGCCAGCCTTCACCACACCCTAATCTCCTGCCTCAGTTCCAGCAGAAATAAAAATGTGACATGAACAGAAAAATGGTGCTGAAACAGGAAAAATAAAAAAGTTCACAGACAAATCATGCTTTCAGATTTATAAGGAGCTGCACTCCAATCTGGGTGCCTTTCGATGGGTCTTGACCAAAATTCACAGGAACAATTAACAGAGTGCTGAGTCATCCTGTGTCAGGGGCTTTCAACAAGGATGTTTGTTCCAGAGTTCACTCTGACTAAATTGCATGTAACAGCTGAAAGAGGACTGGCCCTGGGATATTGCCCAAACTCAAGTGGTCTCCTGGCCCTTATTATCTTACTTGTTTTGTTTGGAAAACACAAAATATGGTTACTGAACAGTTTAATGTTAATAAAATAAAGTCAAGTACCTTGCACCAGGATAACAGGAAAAGTGCCTTGAGGTGATCTCAGGAAATGGCTTGATCTGAAGCTTAGCTGGGTACACTTTGAGACGAGAGCAATGGGGTGCTCTGCTCCCTCAGGGACAAAGAGAGTGTCCACAAGTTCAGCCATTGAGGTTCCATGATTATAGATTTAATGTTTGCCCTGCTGGCTCTTGGTCTTGTTTTGGTCTCTGTTAGTTTTTCAGCAGAAAAGCGGAAATAAAAGAAAGGGGAAAACTTTTATTAACTCTGAAGACACAGGGAGGATTGATGGCAGGGAAACTGCAGGATGCTCTGACCTGAGACAAACTTGAAGATCTTTCTATCCTATGCAGCACTCAATGTTCTCAGGTTGAGGATGGAGGGGGGAAAAAAGGACAAGAATCAGAATATAGAAAACTGAGGCTGTGTGGAGCTCTCTTCCATGTTGGGAAAGAAAAGGAGAAAGAGACTTTAATGGCTGCAGCATGTTTATTTATACACTTGGGAGACTGAATATCACATGAAACCTCTCCTCCTATAATAGCTTATCTGTGTGTCTTGTCTCCGTGTTTTTGAGACAGAGTAGCTTATTCATGTGACTTGCCTCAGGTACTGTGTTCTTGAGGTTGGTCTTGATCAATCTCTGCTTCCCACACTGAGGCACTCAGATATCACTAGATCCATGGTCTGCAGGGGCCTGGCTACTGCTTTATCTAGTAGCAGGCTTTATCATCATCCATGTGATGCTGGTTTTATAAAGATGAAGAATGAAAAAGTTCTGGAGTCATTGAAGTTTTGAACCAGATTTCTAAAGAAGGCCTGGGAGATCTGTCAGTATACCCATGAGAGGTGATGCGTGAGGCTGTGAGGTGAAGCTTAAGGTATAATGGAGACTACAGAAAGTTGGAAATGCCTGGAAAGAGGAACACCTGCCAAAGAAATCTAAAAGTAATGCATAGGGAGAGCTTAAGACAGAGACCATGAGAGATGCAACCAGCAAAGTCATAAGGGTGAGCTGCCCAAGCCCTTTGAAACACTTATCTTGCCACTACATGCCCTGGGCTCTGGACATAGAGCTTCAGCATTTAATGTTTGCCCTGCTGGTTCTTGGTCTTGCTTTGGTCTCTGTTAGTTTTTCATCAGTGTGGCTGAAAAGCAGAAACAAAAGAAGGGAGAAAATTTTTATTAACTCTGAAGTCACAGAGAGGATTGATGGCATGGAGACTGTGGGATCCTTTGACCTGAGATGAAGAAAGGCTGAGACTTTATGGACTTTTGTTAGGTGTAGAGGTTTTCTCTCTCTCTCTCTGTGTGTGTGTGTGTGTGTGTGTGTGTGTGTGTGTGTGTGTGTGTGTGTTTTAAGATAGGGTTTTGCCTTGCTGTTTGGGCTGGCCTTGTGCTCACTTTGTAGCCCCCTCAGCTGATCTCAAACTTGAAATGATCCTTCTGTCTCAATCTCCCAAGTGCTGGGATTGCAGGCATGTGCCACCACACCTGGTTCCAGGGCCAGCACAGCACAAGTGGAGTTCCAGAGCCAGCATGATGAGACTGGAGTTTCAGGGATGCCACAACATATGGAATTAGGGATTAAACTTGAGTCTTTGTGCTTGGAAGATAGATGTTTATACCTCTGAGCCATCTCCCCAGCCAACTACAGGGGGAAAAGATTGATGTGAAGTTTCAGGGTGTGCAGAAAACTGCAAACACAGAAGACAGAGGAAATGTTTTACAATTGTGCTATCTGAAATAAAGGAATAAAGACACAAAACATGGAAAAAGGAAGGAATATAGTACAACATTCTGGAGGTTTTAAAATTAATGTTATTGGTATGTTTTAATACAGGAAATAATTAGAATGCAACATTCAAACACATATCCAGGAAATGAAGAACTCCATTGAAAGCTGTCAAAACTGCTTGAATGAAACTGAAGATAGAATTTCAGACCTCAAAGACAGTGATGTAACTAATGAATGTGAAAGGAAAGATCCTTAAAATTAACAAGGAACCAGGATATAACAATTCAGTAGCTACCAAATGATGCAAAAAGAAAAATAATATGAGAATAATAAGTGTCACGAAGCAGCAGGAAACAGCACAAGTGACACAAAAAGACTATTTGCAGAAGTACTAGCACAAAATTTTCCAAACATGAAAAAAGAACTTGACATCCAGATAAGAAAGTCGTATAGAACACCAGACAGTCATAATTACAATAAAGCTATGCCTACACACAAAATAATCAAGATCTCAGAAATTTAGCTAAAGAGTAGAATAGTAAAACCTGCTAGGCAAAAGAAACAGATCACCTACAATAGAAAGCCCAACAGAATCATGACATATTTCTCAACACAAAACATCAAATCAAGAAAAGCTTAGAAGTATTTTAGGTCCTGAAAGAAAATAACTTCCAAACCAGATTGATGTACTCTGTAAAACTATCTATATCAAATTCAGTGGTGAAATAACTCCCTCCATGACAAAAAACAATTGAAGAAATGCATGCCCACCAAACGAACCCTACAGAGTACTGACAGACATTCTAGAAAGAGACAGAAGTGATCACAGCTTCAAGAACAACAGAAAAGAACCACCAAACAGATAAAATAATTAAAAAGAGGCAAAAAGTATGGAATTTACAGCAGGAAAATAACATGACAAAGATAAGCCAGTATCTATCAGTTATAACCATCAATGTAAATGGCCTCAATTCACCAGTCAAAAGAAAGACCAGAAGAGTGGATTAAGATAAAAATCTAACAATATGTTGCATATAGGAAACACTTAATTCAAATGGAAATTCATATGCTAAAAGACAAAGCATGGAAAACAATCCTCCCTGCCACAGGAAAACAGAAAAAAGGAGTAGCTATCCTGTTTGCTGACAATATCAATTTCAAACTAAAAGTCATTCTAAGAGATAAAGAAGGTCATTACATGCCTGTTAAGAGAAAAGTGCAAGAAGAGGTAACAATTACAAATGTGTATGCATCCAATGTGGGGCATGTACCACATAACACAAATTTTAACAGACATGAAAAATCAGATGAACGATAATGCAATAATAATGGGGAACTTTAACAAGATGGCTCAATATACACAAATCAATAAATGTAACATACCACATCAATAGAACAAAAAACAAAAATCATCACGTGATCATCTCAATAGATGCAGAAAAAACTTTTGACAAAGTTCAATACTCATTCATGATAAGAACCATACAGAGAATCAGAATGGATTGTCTATATTTCAACCTAATAAAATTTGTTGGCTCTTTGAAAGAATATAAGAAGCCAAAAATCAACATTATGCTAAATGGGCAAAAACTGAGAGCCTTTGCTTTAAAATCAATAACAAGATAAGGATATTCATTGTCTCCACTCCTGTTAAATATACTTCTGGGAATATTAACCAGAATATTAAACACACTCAGCTGCATTATCTTTGATAAAGGGGCCAAACATACTCACTGGAAGAAACATAGCCTCTTTAATAAATGGTGCTGGAAAAAATGCCTTTCCAAAAACATGCTGAAGGCAATTAGACAAAGGAGAAAAATAAAGGGAATAAGGATTGGCAAAGAAGAAGTGAAATTATTATTACTTGCAGATAACATGGCACTCTACATAGAGGACCCAAAAACTCTTCCAAGAATCTTGCAGATTTAATTACCAAATTCAGCAACACAGTAGCATACAAAGTCCACACCAAAAATCAGTACTATTTTTGTATACAAACAATGAATGCACCGAGAGAGAAATTCGGGGAACCATGCCTTTTACAATAATATCAAAAAAGGAAATACTTAGGAATCAATCTCACAAGGAACGTGAAAGATTTATGCAGTGCAAATTACAGTACTCTGAGAAAATAGATTTAAGAGGAATTGAGAAAATGGAAAAATATTCCATACTCCTGGATAGGAAGAAACAACACTGTGAAAATGGCCACGCTCCCAAAATTGTTATACAAATTTAATGCAATCCTGATTAATATGCCATTAGTATACTTTATATTGACAGAGAAAATATTCCTAAATTCATTTGGAACCAGAAGAGACCCAGAATATCAAAAACAATCCTGGGAAACAAAGGAAAGGTGTGAGATATCACAGTCTCTGACCTGAAATTATACTGCAAAGATGCTGTGATAAAATCAGCACGGTACTGGCATAGAGACAGATCTGAAAATAAGTGGAACAGATCAGAAGATGCAGACACAAGTGTAAACACACTCAGCCACCTTATCTTCGATAAATGGGCAAACATGCTCCCTGGAAGAAATATACCCTATTTAATAAAAGGGGCTGAAAAAACTGTTTTTCCACATGCTGAAGGCTAAAACTAGACTCATACCTATCACCATAAACAAAGCTATATTCAAAAGGCACAGTGGCCAGAGATCGATCCCTAGGGCGCTGTGCCAGCCCTGCCCCTAGGGCACACTAACATGGCAATTGAAACTAGACATGGAGGTGCGTACCTGTAATCCCAGCTCTTGGGAGGATGAACACAGGCAGAACATTAGGAGTCCAATCTATGTAGTGGGACCTTGTGGACACTGTAGAACCTGTCCTAAAATGCAAAGAACCCCCCTACAAAAAAAAAGCTACAGTGGAAATTCAGAAGATTGTGTATAACTACTTTGAGAATGTTTACATTCACAGAATAGAAGACATAGACAAAATAGACAGATTCCTCGAAAGGTACAAATTATCAAAACTGAATCAAGAAGATAGAACACCTCTCAATAACCCAATAACAGCCAACAAGATATTAAAAGTAATAAAAAGGCTGGCAACAAAGAAAAGTTCAGGTCCTGATGGATTCACAGCTGAATTCTACAAGAAATTTATAGAAAGATATAATCCCTACACTTCTCAAACTCTTCAATGAAATTGAAAAGGAAGAAGTCCTCTGAAAATCATTCCTGGAGGCAAGTATTATACTGATTCCAAATCCAGAGAAAGAAACAGCTAAAAAAAAGAGAAACTACAGGCCAGTCTCCCTCATGAACATAGATGCAAAAACCCTCCATAAAATCCTAGCAAATAGAATATAGCAAATCATCAAGAAACTCATACAGCATGACCAGGTAGGATTCATTCCAGGGATGATTCAATGTTCGCAAATCTACAAATGTAATACACTGTGTTAATAGAGTGAAATCTAAAAACCACACGATCATCTCAATTGATGCAAAAGAGGCTTTTGCCAAAGTCCAACATGCATTCGTGTTCAAAGTCCTACAGAAAATTGGAATAGATGGACTCTATCTGAACTTGATAAAAGCCATGTATGACAACTCAATGGCTAATATAATGCTAAATGGGAAAAAAATGAAATCTTTTACTCTCAGATCTGGTACAAGACAAGGATGTCTTCTATAAGCCCTCCTATTCAGTATACTTTTAGAATCATTACCTACAGCCATTAGACAAGAGCAAAAAATAAAAGGAGTAAGGATAGGTAAAGAAGAAGTTAAATTATGACTATTTGCAGGTGACATGATACTTTACTTGGAAGACCCCAAAAATTCCACCAAGAAGCTACTAGAATTGATGCACAAATTCAGTAGCATAGCGATACAAAGTCAGTACCCCAAAGTCAATATCATTCCTCTACACAGATAACAAACACACTGAGAGGGAAACTATAGAAACAATACCTTTTACTATAGCACTGAAGAAAATGAAATACCTTCGAATTCTCTTAACCAAAGGAGTCAAAGATCTTTTCAGAGAAAATGACAGTAGCCTGAGAAAACAGATCAGAAAATGGAAAGACATTCCCTGCTCCTGGGTAGGAAGAACCAACATCATGAAGATGCCATACTTCCAAAATTGTACAGATTTAATCCAATCTCTATCAAACTGCCACCAAGATACCTCACAGACCTACAGAAATCATTCCTAAAATTGAGATTGAGTGTTTCTGTTTCAATGTTTAGATCTTTAATCAATTTTGACTTTAAGCTTGGTGCATGGTGATAGACCTGGGTCAAATTTTAGTTTTCGGCATGAGCCAGTTTTTTCAGCACCATTTGGTAAAGAGGCTATCTTTCTAATCTATTCCATTGATCCTCAAGTCTATTTTGTTGCCAATGCCATGTTGATTTTATCACAGTAGCTTTGTAGTATAATTTCAAGTCAGAAATTGTGATGCCTCCTGCTTTGTCTTTATTGGCCAAGATTGCCTTTTCTATTCTAGGTCATTTGTGGTTGCAAATAAATTTTAGGAATGAGTTCTCTAGGTCTGGTAGATATGTTGGTGGCAGTTTGATAGGGATTGGATTACATCAGTACAATAATTTTGGAAGTATGGCCATCTTCAAGATGTTGATTCTTCCTATCCAGGAGCAGAGAATGTCTTTCCATTTTCTGCAAGGGCTGGAGTTCAAACCCCAGTTCTGAAAAAAAATTCTAGTAGCTTCTTAGTGGAGTTGTTTTTGGATCTTCCAAGTAAAGTAACATGTCATCTGCAAATAGTCATAATTTAACTTCTTCTTTACCTATTCTTACTCCTTTTATTTCTCCCTCTTGTCTAATGGCTGTTGCTAATGATTCCAAAACTATATTGAATAGGAGGGGATGATAGAGGACATCCTTGTCTTGTACCAGATCTGAGAGTAAAAGATTTCAGTTTTTCCCCATTTAGAATTACATTAGCCATTGGGTTGTCATGCATGGCTTTTATCAAATTGAAATAGATGCCTTCTATTTCAATTATCTGTAGGACTTTAACATGAATGCATGTTGGACTTTTGTCAAAAGCTTTCCCTGCATCAATTGAGATGATCATGTGGTTTTTAGATTTCACTCTATAAATATACTATATTAAATTTATAAATTTTCAAATATTGAACCATCCATGCATCCCTGGGATGAATCCTACCTGGTCATGGTGTATGAGTTTCTTCATGATTTGCTGTATTCTATTTGCTAGGATTCTATTGAGGATTTTTACATCTATGTTCACGAGGAAGATTTCCCTGGTTTCAGAATTGGTACAATATTTGCCTCCAGAAATGATTTTGGGAGGACTGCTTCCTTTTTCAATTTCATTGAAGAGTTTGAGGAGGGTAGGGATTATATCTTGTATAATTTTTTGTAGAATTCAACTATGAATCCATCAGGACCTGGACTTTTCTTAGTTGGCAGGTTTTTTATTACTTTTCATAACTCGTTGGCTGTTATTGGGTTATTGAGAGGTGTTCTATCTTCTTGATTCAGTTTTGGTAATTTGTACTTTTCAAGGAATCTGTCCATTTCTTCTATGTCTTCTATTCTGTGAGGGTAAACATTCTCAAAGTAGTTATTAATAATCATCTGAGTTTTCACTGGGTCTGTGCTGATTATACAATTTTCATTCCTTATTCTTGTAGTTGAACTTTTTCTTTCCTCTTTTTGATGGGTTATCTAGGGGCTTATTGATTTTATTTAGTCTTACAAAGAACCAGCTTTTTGATTCATTGATTCTTTGAACTATTTTCTTCATCTCAATTGAATTAATTTCTACTCTAATATTTATGATTTCTTCCCATTTTCACCTCTGGGTTTGGATTTCTTTTCCTTTTCTAGATGGAGGTACAGCATTAGGGTGTTTATTTGTTCCCATTCTGTTTTCCTAATATGTTAGTACATAGCTATGATTTTCCCTCTAAGAACTGCTTTCATCATATCCCATAAACTCCAATAAGTAGTGGTTGAATTTTCATTGAATTGTAAACATTTTTGAATGTCTTGTTTAATTTCACCTGTAACCCATTGATTGCTGAGTAGGGTGTTGTTTAATTTCCATGTATTTAGTGGGTTTTTCTGGTTTCTTTTCTCATTTATTTCCAGTTTCATTGCACTGTGGTCATATAATATGCATGGGATAATTTCTGTTTTGTTGCATATACTTAAGCATGACCTATGGACTAGTATGTGGTCTCTTTTAAAAAATGACCCATGTGCAGCTGAAAATGTGTATTCAGCTTTGGTTGGGTGGAACACTCTTTATATGTCCACCAGGTCCATTGTTTGAAGCTCTACTTCAGTTCTACTTCTTTGCTAATTTCTTATCTGGTTTACTTATCTTTTTCAGATAAGGGGGTATTAAGTTCTACTCTTAAGATTGTGATCTTGGATATTAAATTTTTCATGTCCAATAAGATATGCCTTATATAGTTGGGTGCTGCTGTGTTTGGTGCATAGATATTTATGAGTGTTACCTCTTTCTCTTGAGTTTTTCCCCTAACCAATATATAGTGGCCTGTTTTATTTCATTTGATCCTTCTTCGTTTGAAGTTGAGACTGTATGAGAACAGGATGACTAGCCCTTCTCTTTTCTGAGGTGATGGGGAGTGTATTATTGTTTTCTATCCTTTCACTTTAAGCCTATGAATGCTTTTTTGAGTTAAGGGTGTTTCTTGTATATAGCATATTATTGGGTTTTCTTTCCAAATCCACTGTGCCAGTCTATTTCTCTTAATTGGTGATGGCTATAATTGAAATGTATTGACTTATGATTTACATTTTATTTACCTACTGTTGCTTATTCCTTTTGGTCCTGGTTTTAACTGTTTGCCCTATTTAGTGAGTTCCTTCTGTTCTCATTCATGGAATTCTGATCATTTTGGTGCCTCTCTAGAACATCTTTCAGTAGCCTGTGTAGATATGGCATTGCCATCATGAAATTCTTTAGGCCAGGAATGGTGGTGCATGCCTGTAATCCCAGCACTCGGGAGGCTGAGGCAGGAAGATTATTGTGAGTTCAGAACCAGCCTGAGCTACAAAGAGAGCTTAAAGCTAGCCTGAAGTGCATAGTGAGACCCTGTCTCAAAAGGATAAAAACAAGAAAAGAAATTCTTTAGTTGTCTTTGTCATGGAAGTATTTCACTTCTCTATCAGACTTGAAAATGAGTTTTTCAGGGTATAATAGTCTGGGCTGGAATTTGTTTTCATAGAGGACTTGAAGTGCTCTGGTCCATGCTCTCCTTGCCTTCATGGATTGTGAAGAGAAGTCCGCTGTAATTCTGATGGGTTTTCTTTTGAATGTAATCTGCTTCTTTTTTCCAGCGGCTTTCAAGATATTATTCTTGTGTTGCATCTAGGTTCTTGACATTGTTCATCTTGGCATCATCTTTCAGGTGATGGATGATCTTTTCCTTTATCCTTGTTGGTTTTAAGAGATCCTTTCTTACCTTTTCACTAGCCACACCAGCATCTTCATGATCTGAAACTCTGTCTTTGCTTTGACTGAAACCTCTTGTAGACTTGTGATTGAGATTTTTAAGTTCTATATCTCTTTGACTCTGGTTCATGCAATCTATTTTTTTCCTGTATTGCTCATTTAATGAATCTGTCATATTTCTAATCTCCTTTTTTTTTAATCAATGTCTTCTTTAGAGGTAGCTATTAATTCTTTTACTGCAGAGTTTTTTTCCAAATTGGGTTTTCTCCATATATGTCCATATTTGATTTTTAATCAATGTCTTCTTTAGAGGTAGCTATTAATTCTTTTACTGCAGAGTTTTTTTTCCAAATTGGGTTTTCTCCATATATGTCCATATTTGATTCTTTACTTCAGATGCTATGATTTTAGATATTTGTTTTTTTATTTCATAAATTAATTCTGCTGAATTACTCTTTACCCTTCTGCTGTTGTTTCTTTGCTTGCAATGCTGTTAATTCATAATTTCAGCTGAGCTAGTGTTCTCTGCATTTGTTCTGTGTGGGCATTGTGTTTCCCCCATATTTTTCTGCGTTAGATTCTTTACTTCAGATTCTACATATTCAGAAATTTCTTTTTTTTTCAATTTCATGTGTTAATTCTGGTCTGAATTCCTCTATATCTTTCTGGTGTTGTTTCTTTGATTCCAACGCTGTTAATTCATTCATTTCAGCTGAGCTAATGTCCTCTGCACTTGTCTTGGGTGGGCTTGAGGCCTAAGATTGCATTTTTCTCCTTGTCTTTGTCATTTTGTGTAGGCTCTGACCTTTGGTGTAGAGCTTTGGTCCAATTATAACCTTGACATGTAATGAGATTTGCATGCAGATATATTGAGCTTGAGTTTATCCAGTTATGCCTGGCCTAGATCTAGCTGTTGTGTTCAGCTCCTTTTTGCTGTAGCCCTTCTGTTGTTCCCCTGGCCCAGGAAGATCTCCCACACATTCACCGGGCCATCTGCACTGGTTCAGGGGTTGAGAGAGTCAGAAAAGTTCTTACTCACTCAGCAGGCTTGGGGGCAGGAACTCCAGAGGGTTTCAGGGGTCCTGGGGGTGCAACAGAGAGTGTCACTCACGTGGGTGCCTGAGTTTTGCTCTGGAGGGTTCTCGCTGGCAGTGTGTGGGGAAGCCAGAAGTTCTCCCACACATTTATGGGACCGGGCTGGGTTGGATTGAGCCCTCTTCAATTTATTAAGGATGAGAAGTTGCTATGTATTTGACCTAACAACTACTCCTTTGGTACTGGCCTATAGTAGTGTTTATGACCCTCAGGCAATCTCAGCTTGGCATACAAGGAAGAATAACTTATTAGAACAGCTATGTCATGTTGGTTCATATAGTAAATCAATAATAACAATAGTATTATGCACAGCCTAGAAAATGACAGACTATGATAATTATTAATTTGCCACTTTTAACTATATGAACAAGATTTATAGTTATATTATAAAGTCTCAAACCAGAAAATTATATACAGAACATAGGCCCTTAACATGGCAATTGCACCCTCAAGGAGCAAAATTTAAAAGAGATTAGAGGAGAAATGGAGAAATAAGAGAGAGAAAGATTAGAAACAATACTAAAGGACAAAAGATTATGCAAGCTTTGGAAAACTGTTGAAGAAGACAATAGGCAAAGAAAGGAGGGAGAAATAGAATTGAGAACAGAACAAAACAATAAAAAGATAGAAATAATGTTGACATTCATATAAAAAGAAGAACAATGAAGAGGAAAAATAAGCAAATAGAGGGTGGAAAAATTGTCTAAGTCAGGACATGTCTCTGCGGTCACTCAGAGACAAAGAGAGCAGACAGAACCTAGATCCAAGTTGTTTGATGCCAGAAGCCTACAATATAATTACAGTGGGGTGGCAGATAATCCCAACAAGCCTAAATTTTCAGCTTCACTGAACTTTGGCTGCTTCTGGTCTCTGCTTGTGAGGTTGGGCAACTTGCTCAGCCTACAACATTCCAGGTACTTCCTGCTGCCTTGAACTCGGCTACTTGCCTCTGGGTTTCTACCATGGCTATGCTTCACACTGACACTGAAAGCTCTGCGAGGGAGCCAACACACTGCTGACCTAGGTCTGAGTTCGGTTGGCCCTTTCTAAAATGGCAGCTGGCCAATTTCTCTCTCATGGGGAACTCCAAACTTGATTGAAATCACTCACCATCCACTGCAGTCCACAGTATCCACCTCTTTATTCTACTTAATGTTTCTCTGTGGAGTCCTTTGGAGTCATCATGTTTCTGCAGGCAGATTTCAGCCACCCTTCCCCTGTGATGAGCCAGGACTGAGGGACAAAATATGGCTTTCCAGCTCTCTCTTCTGTGTGGGATTCCCTCTCTTTCCTCTTCCTGTGAGCTCCAATTCTTGCTTCAAATCCTTGCTGGGTCCTAGAAACCCAATTCCCTCCTTCTTCTCTCCTACACATTGATATATTCCTGCATTAGTACTTCAAAAAAATATCCAGCTTTCTGTTTAAGAACATACACAGATTCAGGCACAGAGGAAAGGGATGAGTTGGACATCCAAGACAGAATTTTCCTGGTCACTCTTCCTTAGTTTTTAACTTCCTGGTTTCTACCTTGCTCACAACCTTTACCAGAGCCTGACCTAAACCTTCCTCCTATGCTCTGGTTTCTCCTCAGATCATATAAATCTTTTGCCTTTTACTAAACCTTCCTCCTTCACAAGGAGACTGATTTATTTCCAGGAAGGACATGATTGCTTTGTGCCCACAGCTGTACTCCCAGATTCTGTGTCCCTTCAGCTTATTTCAGAATGTAGGTCCACTTCCCATACACAAGGGACAGAGCTTATATATCAACACATGAACTTTATATTTCCTATGTGGTCATTAAAGTCCTCTCAGGGTTTATCTTGTAGTCCTCTACATTATTCTGTAGTTCCTTTGTCTGTGTCATCCATGTGGATGAGTCACGGCCAATGCTTGACCACTTTGCTTTCTGCGAGAGCTTGAGAGAAAGTTTTCTCTCCATGTGACTCTCCCCAGGCACACCATGGAACTTCAGTCTCTTTTCTCTGTGGCTCCATAATCTCCTTGTTCACAAAATTTGGAGCTCAACTGAGTTTCATGATGTTGCACTACAGGTTCTCCTATGTCCTGAGTCTTCGCTGACCTTGAAAGGCTAGGTCCAAAATGTTGGCTGGCCTTGTGGCTCTTCTATTTCTCCAACTCTGACTTGGGATCTTAGGTTGTTAACCATCCAGAAGAAAAGGTGATTAGTATTCTGCAGCATATGCCATTCACTTTGCCTTATCTGACTCAATTGACTTTACTTGTTGTATGTTTCCTCTTGTATTTCTGCTTTTCGCTTGTTATACTAGGGAGACTATACGATATTTACACATGTGTGTCTGGTTTATTTCACTTAAGAGTATATGTTCAAGTGGCATCGACTTCCGTATAAATGCTTCGAAATTATCATTCTTAATAGCTGAGTGATACTCCATTATATAGAAATACCACATCTTTTTCAACCATTCCTCATGTGATGGATATCTTGGTTGTTTCCAAGATTTTGCTATCACACACTGCCTGCTATAAACATAGGTACACATATATCTCTATGATACAATGCATCCAGATCGTTAGAGAAAATTCCCAGTAGGGGGATAGCTGGCTTGAATGGGATTTCTAGTCCTACTCTTTTGAGGAGTCTCCACACTTATCTCCACAATGGTTGTACCAGTCTACATTCCCACCAGCGGTGGAGAAGTGTTCCTTTTTCCCCACAACCTCTCCAACATTTGTTCTTGTTTGATTTCCTTATGATAGCCATTCTTTCTGGAGTGAGATGGTATCTCAGTGTTGTTTTGAATTTCCATTTCACGGATGGCTAGTGATTTGGAGCATTTTTTCATATATTTATTCACTTCTTTAATTTCGTCCTCTGAGAAGTGTGTATTCATCTCAGATGCCCATTTCTGAATTGGGTCTTTAAATCTGAGGGCCATGTTATAC
>PVKA01028235.1:14258-29718 GCA_004027165.1 Ctenomys sociabilis
ACAGTAGTCCTCTGTCTGATTGCTTATTAGTTAGGATTTTTTCAAAGTTTGTGGGTTGTCTTTTCACTCTGTTGACAATTTCTTTTGACATGCAGAAGCTCCTTAAGAAGAGTTGATCCCAGTTGTTGATTCTTTCAAGAGCTTCCTGTGCGAATATATGTTTGTTCATGAACTCTTTACCTACCCCTATGTCTTCAAGAGTTCCTCCTACTTTCTCTTCCAGGAGATTGAGTGTTTCTGTTTTAATATTTAGATCTTTAATCCATTTTGACTTTAACTTAGTGCATGGTGATAGAGCCGGGTCAAGTTTTAGTATTGGGCCTGTAGAAAGCCATATTTTCCAGCACCATTTGTTAAAGAGGCTATCTTTCTTCCAGTGGGCTTGTGTAGCCCCTTTGTCGAAGATAAGATGGCTGAGTGTTTTCGTAGATGCCTCTACATCTTCTAATCTATTCCACTGATCTTCGGGTCTATTTTGTTGCCAATACCATGTTGATTTTATCACAGTGGCTTTCTAGTAATTTCAAATCAGGAATTGTGATGCCTCCTGCCTTGTCTTTATTGGCCAAGATTGCCATTGCTATTCTAGGTTGTTTGTGGTTCCAAATAAATTTTAGGATTGATTTCTCTATATTTGGGAGGTATGTTGGTGGCAGTTTGATAGGGATTGCATTAAATCTGTACAGCAATTTTGGGAGTATGGCCATCTTCACGATGTCTGTTCTTCCTATCCAGGAGCATGGAATATCTTTCCATTTTCTGAAATCATCTATAATCTCTTCTCTTAGGGTGTTGTAATTTTCCATGAAAAGATCTTTGACTTCCTTGCTTAAGTGAATCTCAAGGTATTTCATTTTCCGTGGTGCTATTGTAAAAGGTGTTGTTTCAATGGTTTCCCTTTCATTGTGCTTGTTATCTGTGTAGAGGAATGCTATTGAGTTTTGAGCATTGATTTTGTATCCTGCTATGCCACTGAATTTCCGTATCAGTTCTAGTAGCTTCTTGGTGGAATTTTTGGGGTCTTCCAAGTAAAGTATCATGTCATCTGCAAATAGTGATAATTTAACTTCTTCTTTTCCTATTCTTATTCCCTTTATTTCTCTCTCTTTTCTAATGGCTGTTGCTAAGGATTCCAAGATTATATTGAATAGGAGGGGTGATAGAGGACATCCTTGTCTTGTACATGACTTAAGAGTAAAAGATTTCAGTTTTTCCCCATTTAGGATTATATGAGCTTTTGGGTTGTCATAGATGGCTTTTATCAAGTTAAGATAGAGTCCATCTATTCCAATTTTCTGTAGGACCTTGAACATGAATGAGTGTTGGACTTTGTCAAAGGCTTTCTCTGCATCAATTGAGATGATCATATGGTTGTTAGATTGCAGTCTATTAATATAGTTTATTACATTTATACATTTTCAAATATTGAACCATCCTTGCATCCCTGGGATGAATCCTACCTGGTCATAGTGTATGATCTTCTTGATGGTTAGCTGTATTCTATTTGTCAGGATTTTGTTGAGTATTTTTGCATCTATGTTCATGAGGGAGATAGACTGGTAGTTCTCCTTTTTGGTTGTGTCTTTCCCTGGTTTTGGAATCAGTATTATACTTGCCTCCAGAAATGATTTTGGGAGGACTTTTTCCTTTTCCACTTCATTGACGAGTTTGTAGAGTGTGAGGATTATATCTTCTATAAATTTCTTGTAGAATCCAGCTGTGAATCCATCAGGACCTGGACTTTTCTTTGTTGTAGGCTTTTTATTACGTTTCGTATTTCGTTGGCTGTTATCGGCTTATTGAGAGCTGTAATATCTTCTTGATTCAGTTTTGGTAATTTGTACTCTTCTAGGAATCTGTCCATTTCTTCTGTGTCTTCTATTCTGTGAGCATAAAGATTCTCGAAGTAACTATTGATAATCTTCTGAATTTCCACTGTGTCTGTGGTGATTTCACCCTTTTCATTCCTTATCACTTACACTTGAATTTTCTTTTGCCTCTTTTTCATGAGGTTGGCAAGAGGCTCATCAACTTTATTTAGTTTTTCAAAGAACCAGCTTTTTGATTTGTGGATTTTTTGAACTGTTTTTTTCATCTCACTTGAGTTAATATCTGCTCTAATCTTTATGATTTCTTCCCGTCTTTGTGCTCTGGGTTTTGTTTGCTCTTCTTTTTCTAGTTGTCGGAGGTGCAACATTAAGGTGCTAATTTGTTCCCTTTCTGTTTTCCTAATGTGTGAGTTCATAGCTATTATTTTCCCTCTAAGAACTGCTTTCATCACATCCCATACATTCCGGTAAGTTGTACTTGAATTTTCATTGAATTGTAGATATTGTTGAATTTCTTGTTGAATTTCTTTTGTGACCCATTGATTGCTGGGTAGGGTGTTGTTTAGTTTCCATGAATTTAGTGGGTTTTTCTGGTTTCTTTTGTCATTTCTTTCCACTTTCATTGCATTGCGGTCAGATCGTATGCACGCGATAATTTCTATTATCTTGCATATACTTAGGCATGACCTCTGGACTAGTATGTGGCCTATTTTGGAAAATGACCGGTGTGCAGCTGAAAAAAATGTGTATTCAGCTGTAGTTGGGTGGAACACTCTGTATATGTCCACCAGGTCCATTTGTTCCAAGCTCTGGTTCAGTTCTGCTACTTCCTTGCTAATTTTTTGTCTGGTTGACCTATCTTTTTGAGATAAGGGTGTGTTAAGATCTCTTGTTAAGACTGTGTTCTTAGACATTAAGTTTTTCATGTCCCTTAAGGTTTGTCTTACAAAGTTGGGTGCTCCTGTGTTTGGTGCATATATATTTATGAGTGTTACTTCTTGCTCTTGAATTTTTCCCCTGACCAATATATAGTGGCCTTCTTTGTGTCATTTGATCATTCTTGGTTTGAAGTTGAAACTGTTTGAGAACAGAATTGCTACTCCTGATTTTTTTCTGAGGTTCTTGGGCATGTAGTATTGTTTTCTATCTTTAGACTTTGAGCCTATGAATGTCCTTTTTGAGTTAAGTGTGTTTCTTGTATACAGCATATTGTTGGATTTTGTTTCCTAATCCACTGTGCCAGTCTATTTCTCTTAATTGGAGAATTGAGTCCATTTACATTTCTGGTTATAATTGAAATGTGCTGACTTATGTTTGTCATGATATGTACCTGGTATTGTTTATTGCTTTGTAACCTGTGTTTAGTTGTCTGACCTGTTTAGTGGGTTCCTTCCAGTCTCATTCATGGAGTTCTGGTTATTGTGGTCTCTCTCTAGAACATCAGCAGCCTGTGAATGGATGGCTTTGTCTTCATGAAATTCTTTAGTTGTTCTTGGTCGTGGAAGTATTTCACTTCTCCATCAAACTTGAAAGAGAGTTTTGCAGTGTATAATAGTCTGGGCTGGAGTTTGTTTTTGTGTAGGACTTGAAGAACTCTGCTCCATGCTCTCCTTGCCTTCATTGTTTGTGTAGAGATGTCAGCTGTAATTCTGATGGGTTTTCCTTTGAATGTGAGCTCCTTCTCCTCTCTAGCAGCTTTCAGTTTATTATTTTTGTGTTGGATTTCTGAGATCTTAACTATTATATGTCTCGGTGTGTTTCTACTTGGGTTGAGGTTATTTGGTGTTCTGTATGCTTCGGTGACCTGAATGTTGGATTGTTTCCTCATATTTGGGACGTTTTCTGCAATTATTTCTCCCCAAATTCTCCCCAAATATGTCATTTGTATTGACTCCTTCATTCTCGTTGATATCAATTATTCTCAAATTGTTCATCCTGGCATCATCCTGCAGGTGATGGATTATTTTTTCCTGCATTCTTGTTGTTTTTAAGAGATCCTTTCTCACCTTTTCACCAGCTGCTCTGGCATCTTCAAGATCTGAAACTCTGTCTTCGCTTTCACTTACACGGTTTTGTAGACTCGTTATTGCTATTTTTAGTTCTTCTATATCTCTTTGACTGTGTTTCATGTGTCCTATTTCTTGTCTGTATTGTTCATTCAAGGAATCCGTCATATTTCTGATCTCAATTTTTTTATCCATGTCTTCTTTAGAGGTAGTTATTAATTCTTTTTCTGCAGTGTTTCTTCCATGTTGGGTTTCCTCTGTATATTTCTGGACTTGTTTCGGTATTTCAGATGCTGTGACTTCAAATAATTCTTTTTTTTCAAAGAAATCTTTTTTGATTTCAGAACTTATTTCTGCTTTGAATTCCTCATGATCTTTCTGCTGTTGTTTCTTTGCTTCAGATGCTGTTAATTCATATATATCAGCTGGAATAGTGCTCTCTGCACTTGTTCTGGATGAGCATCGTTTTTCCACCCAATGTTTCTGGAATTCATTCTTTATTTCAGATACTATGTATTGAAATATTTCTTTTTTAATTTGGGGAATTAATTCTCGTTTTATTTCCTCTATAGCTTTCTGCTGTTGTTCCTTTGCTGCTGTATCTGTTAGTTCATTCATTGCATCTGAGCTAGTGTCCTCTGCCCTTCCTGATGGACTTGAGGTCTGGGATTGCATTTTTCCCCTTCTCTTTGTCACTTTGTATAGCACTGACCTTTGACCTTTGGTGTAGAGCTTTGGTGTAGAGCTTTGGTGCAGCTGTAACCTTAGCTTGTTGTGAAATTCAGGTGCCAGTGTATTAAATTTGAGATTTTCCAGGTATGCCTATCCTGGGTCTAGCTGTTGTGTTCAGTTCCTTTTTTTGCTGCAGCTCCTTTGGTTCCCCTCTGTTGGTTCCCAGGGTCAGCCCTCCTGTATCAGGCAGGTCGTTCCCCAGGTGGACGGGCCTGGGCTTTGGTGGGTCTTTTGGGCTCACAAGAGGATAGTGGATGATCTTATTCACTGAGTAGGCTGTACTGGGTCCACCAGCCTGTCCTGGGTCTGGTTCTACGGGCCGTAACCCAAGAAGGCTGGGAAAGGTCCCTCTGGGGCAGTGGGCCTGGAGCCTTCACTCACAGGCCAGGCTGTGCTGGGTTTCGGTCTGTAGCGTGGGACCCTGGATTGCTGAGAAATGTCCCTCTGGTGTGGCAGGCTTGGAGTTCTCACTCCAGGCCGACCTGCAGTGGGTCTGGGGCTGTGGGTTAGGACCGGTAATCACCTGGAAATGTTTCTCTGGCACAGTGTGCCTGGAGCTCTCACCGGACCATGGGTGGTGGGGGGCAGATAATCCCTGGGAAATGTCTCTCGGGCATGGCGGGCCTGGAGTTCTACACTCACTGAATTTTGATGCCCAGAGAATCGGGGAAATTCCCACTCGATCAGTGGGGTTTAGGTGTGGGGATCCAGGGAGGTGCTGGTGAGTGGGTCCTGAGGTTTCAGGCCAGTCACTGGCTTGGAGGGGTTGGGGGCAGGGATCCGCGTAGCGCGCATGCGAAGAAGCCAATGGCTCTCCATCAGACTCACCGCACTCTCACTGATCTGGGAAGCCTGGTGAGTCATGAAAATTCGTTCTCGCTGGGAGAGCTTGGCGCGGGATCCAGGAGGCCCCTGGAGTCAGCCTCTGTCTCAGGCTGTTCCCTGGCTGGGCGGTGTGGGCAGGATCAAGTAGACTGCTGGCGTTGGTCTTGCTGTCCTGGGAGGTCTCTGGGGCTGGGCGGGCATGGGCGGAATGGAGGAGGATGGCCTCCTTTATCTTTACGTCAGGCTCAAAATTACACTGAAGAGTGATTATCCTTAGTACTGTCAGTGTCAGAAGTTGTTGACTTGAGCCTTTTACAGCTCCCGATATTAATATGGCTTTACTTTTTATACCTCGTTTTTACTTTTCTGTTGGATGGTTAAGACCACGATAAAGAAGGTCTATATAATAAGAAATGTAACTTACGTATCTGAGAAAGTCAGTCACATCCCCTACCGCAGTTGATAGATCCTTTGTCAGGGTTAGCAATGTGGATGAGTAACGGCCATTGTTTGATCAATTTGCTCTCTGGAAAGCCTGAGAATGTTTTCTCTCCATGTGACTCTCCTTAGGCACACTCTACATCATTGATCACTTTGCTTTGTGGCCCTATAATCTCCTTGATCAGAAAATTTGGGACACCATTGAGTTACAGGATGTTGCGGTACTTAAATGGCAATGGAATACCCATCTCTGACAAAACTAAACTAAAAAAGGGCATATAAATGAAGGACAATTTTTTTAATCTGTATATACAAAATAGGGTAGATATCCAGCTACTTTTTCTTTATTCAATGAGAAGAAAGATTTTTACTAATAGTGTTTGGACAGGCTATCATGTCTGCGCCTTGCAGTATGAATAACTACCATGAAGACAACAACATGCAATATATTAATTATTCTAACTGTCCTACCAACCTGTTTTGAAACTGTCACATTGGTATTTGTCTATCAATAAAATTAATTTAAAAATTACACAGAAGATATTCTCAAAGGGCTAAGATGAGTAAATTGTTTCATTGAGGTGGCTACATGATACTTATAGAGGTATTGAGATATCTCAAATAATGTGTGGCTTTAAATTTTTGTGATCTACTTCACAATAGATATTTCCATATGTTCTCTTTCAGGCAGCTAGGTGACTTTTACCCTCAGACGTCCAGCAAGTGCTGCAAAGAGGAAGACATTCTGAAGAAACACAGTTCTCTGGGAGACTAGAGAACCAAGTTCTCTTTTAACCACAGAGAGTAGAAATGAAGCACATTATCCACTCAAGTGGAAACGTCAATGGCACAACAAGAAACAATTCAGACTGCCCCCATGTGGCTTTGCCAGAAGAGATATTTTTCATAATTTCCATCACTGGAGTTTTGGAAAACCTCATCGTCCTCCTGGCTGTGATCAAGAATAAGAAACTCCAGTTCCCCATGTACTTTTTCATCTGTAGTTTGGCCATTTCTGACATGCTGGGAAGCCTGTATAAGATCTTGGAAAACATCCTGATCATGTTCAGAAACATGGGTTATCTCAAGCCTCATGGCAGTTTTGAAACCACAGCAGATGACATCATTGACACCATGTTCATCCTGTCCTTGCTTGGCTCCATCTTCAGCCTGTTGGCAATTGCTGTTGATCGCTATATCACCATCTTCCATGCCCTGCAGTACCACAGCATTGTAACCATGCGCCGCACCACTGCAGCTCTAGCAATCATCTGGACCTTTTGCATTGGGAGTGGCGTTACCATGGTGCTCTTCTCCCATCACATCCCCACGGTGCTTACCTTCACATCACTGTTCCCGTTGATGTTAGTCTTTATCCTCTGCCTTTATGTACACATGTTCTTACTGGCTCGCTCCCATGCCAGAAACACTGCCACCCTTCCCAGGGCCAATACAAGAGGTGCCATCACCCTGACCATCCTGCTGGGTGTCTTCATCTTCTGTTGGGCCCCTTTTGTCCTTCACATTCTCCTAATGACCTTCTGTCCCAGCAACCCTTACTGTACCTGCTATATGTCCCTGTTTCAAGTGAATGGCATGTTGATCATGTGCAATGCAGTCATTGACCCCTTCATCTATGCCTTTCGGAGTCCAGAGCTCAGGAGTGCATTCAAAAGGATGATTTCCTACAGCAAGTACCCATAGAATCACTGCTCTTGATTTATAGATGCACTAAGAAGTGCATTGTGTCATAAAACAGAGAAACATAACGTAGTGTTACAGATTTTAGATGCTAGAGTCTCCTTCTTGATATGGTTTCTGGGTTCTTTCCATCTCAAACAAAGAACTGAGTGAAATAAGAGAAAATAGTGGCAATATCTTGCAGTTATTTTACATAGGAAAAATTAAATGTAAAAGGTAAGGGAGAAACTCACTCCGCAGTGTGAGATTGGGCTGAGTAAAACGGAATAAAAATAGGGATGTGGGAGATAACTCAGCAGTGCAATCACCCACTTGGCAAGCACAAGGACCTGGGTTCTGTTCCCAGTACCACAGGCCACACTAACCCTGGAAACCCATGGTGAGCACTCCTGTCATCCCAGCACCAGGGAAGCTAACATAGGAGGATCACTATGAGTCTTAGCTGAGTAGTGAGACCTTGTACCAAATAAAAGATAAAAGAAAAAAATTAAAAACAGAGGAAAAATAAAAACCAAAATACAAATATAAAACAAAATATATCCTGGGGCATAGGGAGGCTGCCCTGAAGATGCACAATAGCGCTTAAGCAATTATCTTTCTGTCCATTCCACACATCATGTGTTCTCACATGATGGAGTCATACAGAGTCCTAGGATTATTTTGCACATATGTCCTGAGATCTAGTCATGCTTACTCCCCCATCCAGCTTTGCCACACCCTGTCTCCTTGGCTCAACACCACCAAATACTAGTATTCCTAACCCTCTCTTTCCTATGGGCAGGATAATCCTACTAATGTTTTCATGTGAACAATCTTCTTGTAAGTGCACACTGTATAACTTCTTTATTAGGGGAATAAAATGATAAACGTGAAACAAGGACAGAATATGAAGCACATGTGCAGTATAAACTTGAGAGTTATAGGCCAGGCCCAACAGTTGCTCCATGAATGTTTATTAGGCTCTCCTTGGAGGTCATATAAGCTGAGACTATGGCAGCCTGTCTCAACAAATTAAAGTAGTGGGCCAGCAAGATAGCTCAGTGGTCTAAAGTGCCTGCTTAGGCAAACTTAGGCAACCACAGGGACCACAGTTTGATCCCCAGCACTACATGCCACACCAGCCCTGCCCCCAGGGTGGGCTGAGCTGGCCACAAGAAAAAAGAAAGAAAGAAATTAAAGTAGCTAGGCAAGAGTGAATCAACTATTCATCATTTTGGGAGACACACAGGAATAATCAACTTAAAAGGAGGAAAGGTTTATCTTGGCTCTCAGATCCAGAGATTTTAGTCAGTAACCAACTACTCCATTGCCTGTTGGCCTATGGAGAGGCAGCACACCATGCAGGAATGCGTGGCAAAGGCAGCTCACCTTGTGGCAGCCAGGAGGCAGGGAGAGAAAGACAGGAGTGATCTGTGTCCCCAGTTCTTGTGAAGGGCATAGCCCTAATAGCCTCCTGAAGGTTCCACCACCTTCCAACAACAAGCTAAGTTTCGGATCTTCAAAACATGGATGGGCCTCCAGGGACCACTTATCTGAAAGCACAGCAGCTGACAACTCAGGATAGAAAACGTCAGGTCTTCATAAGCAAAGGGTGCTAATAGCATTGATTGATTGTCTATTTCCATGGCTATACAATGATGAGTACCCTCTCTTCCATTCTCTACCTACCTGTTTTATCTAAAACATTTAGTTACTTTGGGAGGCAGCCAGAATATAAGTTACTGTGTTAAATAAGCACCTTGGAGTTTCCAATAATAGCAAACTTTCACTGTGAGTCTTATTTGCTTATTCAACTCGCCCTTAAATGTGTCAGGGGATGGATACAGGCTAGGGTCATCTGGCCTTAAAATCTATGCCTGGTTAAATCTCCTTCTGTTTTAGAAGTATAAAGTTCAGAGGAAATATTAAACAACTCAATCCATTTTGTTCCTGTCTCAGTTATTTTTCTCTCATTGCTGGGACAAAATACCCAACACCCAACATTTAAGGAAGGAAATATTTACTTAGCTCAGTTTCTGGAAGTTTCAGTCCATACTCAGCTGGCTCCAAGGCAGAGTGGCACATGGAAGAGGACGGCCTTCCATGGTGGAGGAAAACAGCAAAAAGTAAAGGGCAGAGCAGCAGCTGTGGCAGCCAGCAAGCCTCCCCTCCTTGCATTTGTATGCAGATTATCTGCCCCACTGTAGATGCAGTACTCACACCCTTAAGCCCGGCACTGGATCATGAATTAATTACAAACTCTAGAAGCCACCCAAATAACTGCATAAGGATTTGGGGAAACAAATAGACACAAATCATAACCGTTCCTAAGTGGGAATGAATGAAGGTCAAAAGAAAACTGATTATTTGAAGTAAGGGTAACAAATATTTGTGGAGTTTTCCAAATACATGTTGTAAATAGAGGGAGACACAGACTGACTCACCGACTGACAGAGATTTCGTCCTGCACTTGGATATGAGAAAACTGAGACCAAAACAACACACCAACAGCAAGTCCTTCCTAGAGGCCCAAAGATATAATGAGAAAATTTCTACCTCCTCCCCAGATGATGCAATCACTGGCGAATAGTATGCTGCCCATTAACCACATTGAGGTGTCAGATGTGGAAAAGTGGTACTTAAACAGGAATACAAGGACACACTGTCAGTTCATCCTAGTTTGGTGGCTACAGATAACACTTAAAGTTTCAGCCATTGATGGGGTGAGTTGCTCAGGCTGGAGAAGACTAGAAGGGTTGGGGGACAGAGGCAGAGGAAGGACAGGGGCTGTGGGAGTGGCTGCAGGGATGGCAGCCTCAGGACAATTCCATACTTCACTGTTTCAGAGAATTATGGCCCTAGAAGACAAGAACTTGCTATCCAGATGCTAGATGGGGTGCAGTGTCTCAAGCACAGGAAGTCAGGGGGAAGGCTGACCAGTGAAGCCTGGGACCCTGAAACAAGCTTTGGTTAGGAACAGCTCAGTATTGCAACCAATGCACCATGCCCAGCCAACTCAAGTTTTCTGAGGTCTGGACACAAGCCAGAGTTACCTAAGGACACAGAAGTTGTCCAAAAAATGGCTAGGACCATGTGAATCTAGGTGCGCTTCCTGCAGGAGAGTTTGAAAAGACAGCCATCACCTAGCTGGACAGCTTGGGATGGGCTTGACATTAGACATGAGGAAGACAGGAGCATTGGAAGAGAGGAAGGCTTCATGGGCACATTTCCAGTGTTCATGTGGCTCATGTCACCAGCTGGGCTAAGGCCACAGGATGTCTTATATTCTATTCTGTAGGAATCCTTTCTGGTCCTCCCCACTCTGAATGGATGGTTTACTTCTAACATTAAACTGAGTTTATTAACATATACTATACACTTAAATTCAACATATAAATATAAATTTAATTTTATGTATTTAAATCTTGAAAAAATTATTACAATAAAAGATACACTACAATTAATGAGAGGAAAATCCTTCCCCTTATTTGCAACATACTTACTGTTCTTGTTACTTTCTGGAGCATTTCTGAAGAGGGGAGGGTTTTTAAGGGAGATTAAGTGTAACAATTTTATTGAAATTTAAATATTCAACATAATTTTCAATCACCTCATTCCTTGTATGATACTCCATGTCAGTTTTTTAGCATAAAATCTAGTGAAGCCTTATAAGCAACCTTTCTAAAGAGCTATTTTTATTCTTAAAAAATAATATACAGCACATTTTTCTGTGATTACACTGCATTCTTGATAGAATATAACATTTCCCTTAGGTGCCCATTTCTGGAATGCCTCACAATGTCATCCCAGGCAAGGTCCCATGCCCTCTTCAGGGATGGTTGTCTCCTCTCAAGAATTCAACTGTCATCCACAACTGTTGTTTGAGCTGAAAGGCTGACATTCCTCTCTGCCCTCTCTGAGTTGTGTTTAATGTGGAAGAGAAGGATGGTCTAGTAGCGCATGAAGCAGAGACAGCTTGAGTGCTGATTCAGAAGTGATTCCAACTCTAGGTCTCTGACCTGTTCACAGTGGGGTCTATGGGGCTCATGACTGCTGAAAACAATGTGTCCCTTTCCTGTCAGTACACATGTAATTCAAAATGAAACCCATCCATGACCATGCTTGAGTAAGGCTCAGGGCCTCCCCTTGTGTACCTCACTGCTGTTACCAAATTTTAAGATTGTTAAACTGATTCACAGATGTGACAGGTATGTTATCAGTACTGATTTGACTATCAGCTCCCCACTCTAGCTCCCTCTGGCTTTCTCTGGACACAGGGAATGGGTGACCCCAACCTCGGAGTCCAAGCTCCCTTCCCAAACAGCTGCTCATGGAGCAAGTGTTGCATTCCCACCTCATGGTTCTGAGGCCTTGACCTAAACTTGGAGCTTCAGCCTGATCAGACACAAGATGAAAATGACTCCAGCCTTCCCCTTCTGTTGACCCCAAAGTTAACCCCTTCAGAGAATTTCACACATTAAACTTAGGAAATGTGAACCATTTGTGCTGACAACCCAAACCTGCTTAATGTGAAAACATCTGCATGAGCATATACACCTCTTGGTAAATTCCCACAAGTTCTGTCTTATTCCCAGGACCCTGGCTACCACCTATAGATCTCTCCATGGAGCAAGAATGAGTCTAGTTTGGGCCAGAGCGGTACTCAACACTCAGACTGTTTTAAGATGATGTTATTGCTGTTTGATTAGTTTTTTATCTCAATAGAGAATGTTTCACATTGTTTGAAAAACAGACCATGTGAAGTCTTTCTCATCCTCAGGCTCCACCACCATAAGGAGGGGCTGATGCTGGAAATTGGTCACAAGTGTGTGGAAGGCAAAGTTGGAGTATCTAAAGCAATCAAGTATTTTCTGAACAAGGAGATTATGGAGCCACAGAGGAAAGAGATCGAAGTTCTATAATGTGCTTGGGGAGAGTCACATGAAGAGAAAACTTTCTCTCAGGCTCTCACAGAGAGCAAAGTGGTCAAGCATTGGCCGTGACTCATCCACATGGATGACACAGACAAAGGATCTACAGAATAAGGTACAGGACTACAAGATAAACCCTGAGGGACTTCACTGACCTCATAAGAAACATAAAGTACATGTGTTGGTATATAGGTCTTGCTCTATCTAGGTCTTAACCATCCAGCAGAAAAGTATAAAAATGAAGTATACATCCGGGGCCATAATAATAAGTTGAGCTGTAAATGGGTATGATTGATAACTTCTTCAGATAACTCACTATTGTTGTGGAATGCTGGACTGTGTTGGATTGTTTTCATCGAGTTCAGGCACCTAAATTAGTTGAATGACAATGGAGTGCCCATCTTTGACAGGTGTAGACAAAGGAAGGGGTATAGAAAGGAAGAATCATGATGTGTGTGTATGGACAGTACAGTTGGGATAGATAATGCCGTGCTTCTACATAATTCTATGATAGGCAAGATTTGCACTGATGGTGGTTGGACAGGATATTATGTCAGCTTCTAGTACTATGGACAACCACTAGGAAAATAACAAGGTAGAAAGTATTAATTATTGAATCTTTGATGTAATTCAGGTATAAAAAATAAAATACGCAAACAGCTACACTCTCTTAATTTACTGATAAGAGACATATACTATAATAATGTCTGTAAGTATAATATCATGTATGCACCTTCTATGATACCAAAACATTATGAAAACAGTTTGCAATGCATTAATTTATCAAATCCATCTTGTCAAGGTATCTTAAAACTATCTCATTGATATTTGTACTTCAATAAAAGAAAACAAAATAAATAAATAAATAAATAAAATAAAGCAACCAAGTCACTTTGTTCCTGAGAAAACACCTTACTTGAGATAATTCTAGTCATTAGTCATTAGGCAACCCTGTTTCACATGATACCATAAGCTTTGTCAAATGTATAAACACTCCTACAATAGTTGTTCTATTCCTTTCCTCTCATCAGGAGAGAGGGTTCCACCTAACACCAACCTTCATCTTTTGCTTTTATTTCTTCGTTCTCTTGTCATTTTTCCCTGGGAACATCATGAGATGTTAGGGAATAATAGTTGTATGATAAAGTATAGGGTGCATGAGATACAGTGCACCACCACCAACAATAGGGTTTCTTTGTGTCTGTCTAGACACATAGACACATAGAGGAAAATACTAATATTCTTAGCGTACCCTTTTTACACAAAAGATATTCATTACCTCCCAGCATTGAAGATCACCATTCTACTTGTGCAGCAGCATAACATTCTCTATGTAAATGCCCTGGCTAACTGACCCTTTCCCTATTCATGAGATTTAGACAAATATCTGAGAAAACAGTTCACAGGCACCAAGAAAATGGTTGTTGAACATATGCAAAGTCACGCAAGTACTACTGTTATGTCAAACAAGCTTTTAATTGAGTCATCCATAGAGGCTGGATGCAGAGATAAGCAAACCTATTGAGGGGTCAAGGCTGAGCACCCAGTACCTGATGGAGAATTGACCCTACAGGGTAGGAGAGAATAGCTAAGAAGTCCTAGTTCTGGGTCTAAGAATGGTGGTGTTGGTGTGATTTAGTAGTCACAGAAACACCACAAAACATGAGCTTAGCTTGTGACAAAGGAAAAAAAAGTGTTCAATATATATAGGGAATAATAGTTGTATGATAAAGTATAGGGTGGTATTGGGCTAGGTAACCATGACAACATTTACAAGAACAAAACAGAAACTTAAGCTTTCATATGGTAGTAGGGGAGCTGGGCGTGGTGGCGCAGGCCTATAATCCCAGCACTCAGGAGACTGAAGCAGGAGGATTGTTGTGAGTTTGAGAGCAGCCTGAGCTACAAAATGAGCTTAAGGCCAGCCTGAACTGCATAGTGAGACCCTGTATCAAAAAGACTAAAATAAAATAAAATAAAATAAAATGGTACTAGAGAGCCTGGAGAGATAGCTCAGTGACATAAGCACCATCCTGGCAAGCACAGGGTCCTGAGTTCAATCCCTAATTTTAAAAAAAAGGCATTGTTGTTTTTTTTCTTGTATCACTATGAGAAAATTCAAATTGATCTGTGACCCCGTTTTTCTCTGGGCAGACACTCCAGCTCCAAAGGGTGTAAGCACACTGTGGAAGAGGCTGTGGTAAAGCAGCCCATGAATACATCTCTGGGAAATTGCTAAGTCAGCACATTTCCTTAAAACTAGAAATGGAATTACAGTTACAGGATGTACCATTACAGGGCCTGGGACCTTACATTACATTTCTGGGGATTTATTCTTCAAAAGTAAAAAGAGGTTAAATGCAAGCAAATGATTGCAATATATAGCACATACAGCAAAGTTTGTTTTTCTTTTTTTCTATTTATTTTTATTTTATTAAAATACAAATGTCAATCAGACAGTTTCAAGACACCTTAACCATACAGAGTCGATGAATTAATGCATTGCAAACTGTTTTCATAGCGTTTTGGTATTGTACAAGGTGCATACATGATATTATATTTACAGATTTTTTTATAGCTGAATTATATCAAAGATTCAATAATTATTTACCTAGTGGATGACCATAGCACTAAAAGCCGACATAATATCCTGTGCAACCACCATTAGTGCAGATCTGGCCTCTCATAGAATTATGTAGAAGCACAGCGTTATCTATCCCAAGTGTACTGTCTATACACACACATCCTGATTTTTTCCTTTTACAACCCTTCCTTTGTCTACACCTGTCAAAAGTGGGCACTCCATTGACATTCAACTACCTTAGGTTCTTGAACTCCACACCACAATCCAACACAGTCCAGCATTCTGCAACCATAGGGAGTTATTCAAAGAAATTGTCGACCATATCCATTTACAGCTCAGCTTAATATTATGGGCTCACGATGTATACTTCATTTTTATACATTTATGCTTTTCTGCTGGATGGTTAAGACCTAGGTAGATCCAAACTTATAT
>PVKA01028236.1:0-29618 GCA_004027165.1 Ctenomys sociabilis
TTTTTTTTTTTTTTTTTTTTTTTTTTTTTTTTTTTTGTCTTTTCGAGACAGGGTCTCACTGCAGTTCAGGCTGGCCTTAAGCTCACTTTGTAGCTCAGGCTGGTCTCGAACTCACCAACAATCCTCCTGCCTCAGCCTCCCGAGTGCTGGGATTACAGGCATGCACCACCACGCCCAGCTTAAATTAATCATTTTTTAATATATCCAATAGCATTTTATCTGTTTGTTTTTTGAAAGTCTCACTATGTAGTTCAGGTAGTTCTTTTTTTTTTTTTTTTTTTTGTTCTTTTTTTGAGACAGGGTCTCACTATGCAGTTCAGGCTGGTCTCAAACTCACAATAATCCTCTTGCCTCAGCCTCCGGAGTGCTGGGATTACAGGTCTGCACCACCATGCCCGGCTTCAGGTAGGTCTTGCACTCTCAGTGATCCACTTGCCTCAGCCTCCAGAGTGCTGGGATTCCAGGTGTATGCCACTACACCCAGGTTAATATTTTATCTCTTGTAAATAGGGTATACACAATCTATTTTTTTCTTTACTTATTTATTTTCCCTATGGATTTGTATGAGTTTATCATACCAGGTTTCATTTCACCAGTTCAGCCTGGCCTTGAGCTTATTTTATAGCCTAGGTAGGCTTCCAACTTGGAAGTAATCTTCCTGCCTTACCCTCCTGAGTTCTCAGATTACAGGCATGCATCACCATGCCTGACCACCTTAATTATTCTTTGCTGTATTTGTCTTTTTATAGTTGGCTTTTTTTAAAACCAATTTTTTATATAAGGTTTTTAAGAATTCTTAAGGGATATTGTTGGCTCATTGCCATGTCATTCTATTTATGTTTGATATTTTTAGTTTTGTCTGATTTGTTATATATTTTCCTCTTTTTTTTTGAATCCAGAGTTTCATTATGCAGTTCGGGCTGACCTTGAACTCACTTTGTAGCCCAGGCTGGCCTTGACTCCTGCCTCAGCCTTCCAAGTGCTGGGATTACAAGTGTGTTTACCAGGCCCACCCATTTTCCTCTTTTCTACCAAAATGAATGCCAAATTAGGCATTAGACAAACTGATCTCTAGTCCCACTCCAGATAACCAGCCAACCTGACAAACATGTTTCTAGCCTTCTCATTAACTTATGGTTATTTCTTTTATCATGTGTTAGTTGGTTTACTGCAGTACTAGGGATTGAAACCAAGGTCTCACTCATAATATGCAAATAGTCTACCACACAGCTATATCCTTAGCCCCCTTTTAAATTTTATTTTGAGACAAGATCTCATTAAATTTCCCAGACTTGTCTTAAATCTGGGATTCTCCTGCTTCTACCTCCCAAGTAGCTGTGATTATAGGCCTGTACCACCTGGTTGTCTTATTGTATGTTTCTTTAAATATCCTTAATTCAGATCAGCTTTCCCACTTATCCTAAAGATCTTCGTGTACCTACTGACTAGGTTTCTCTCTCCCTACAGCATTACTGAATAGAATACTGGTAAATTGTCCCATGGTCTGAAACATGCAGATTCTGCCTTGGCTAGAATTGTCAAATTACGAAAGTAAAAATGTTATATTTACATTCTTCTTTTTTTTTTTTTTTTATATTTACATTCTTCCATGTTGACTGAATTAGCGCCTGCATAGCTAAGTCACTCTTGTGTAACTGTTCTCTGGTCTGCACCTGTGCCTGCACTAAACAGCAGGTCATGTCCTGAAAGCAAACCAGAGGTGTCCTTATCTGCCCCCTGAACTTTGCAGCTTAACGCAGTCTGTCTGGAGCAGTGCCCCATTAGCACACAAAATAGTTGAATTTAAACTTTTTCACTGTTGTGAGAGGTGGATGACCACTTTTGTGAGGGGAGAGTTTCAACTGAAATTCATGTTCTACCTGTTATTAAAGTAAGCCTGGAGACATAGTATAGTGTGAGGTTCAGTCCTCAGTACTGTCAAGGAGGAAAACTGCAAGCGGACTGATGATTAGCCATCTTGGGTTCCATCTGTTTATGCTACACTGTCCTAAATTACTTTGTCTAGTGCTTTGTGCTTTAGGTTACTTTGCTTCAACCTTAGATCCAAATAGGCCTGTTCCTTAATCTTAGGTAGCTAGATTCTTTTCATTTGCAAAGGGATCAAACACTTGGAAGAAGGTACCAGCACAATCTCTTTGCTGTCTGCCTCTAGATGGAAGACAGAGAGGTGTTTGAGCAGGGCTCTGCTGGTGTCCTGCAGGCTCACATGTGGCCTTGGCCAACACGACAAGGGCAGTTGCTCTACCCACATCTTCTGAAAGCAAAGTCCCAATGAAGATAGATATGATCTGCTTAGAAAATAGTTAAGTATTAAAATTACAATTTCCTTTGGTGTCTAACAGTAGAAAATAATGGAGCCAGCCTTTCCCTGGGCAAGCACAGCGGAACACGCATGCTTATAATGCAAATGGGTAGCAAATTCAAACTACTGTTTCATATGCTACTTGTACAGCCTTTGAAAACATTTACACATGTAAAATTACTTCTCTGGGTTTGCTAATGCTGCCTCCACCACCTCTAAGGCTCCATTTGAATGTGTTAATTATTGTCTGGGGCTGGAGTCCCACTCAGTCACAGTCCCAGATTCCAAAAGCCCACAGGAAGTGGTCAGACTTACTATGTCCTTGTGTTTGTGCTTGCTTGACACTGAATGCCATGACCTCTGAGACCTATGCTTCCCCTAAAACCACAATTCAATTAATCTCATAGTCAGGTTCTTTTGGGGTAATATACAACAAGCACTTTTAACTAATTAGGTATCTGGTTGTTTTTGAGACAAAGTTTTGTTGCTATGTAGTTTTTTTATCTTTTTTTTGGAACCGGGGATTGAATTCAGGCCCTTGCACTGCTATGTAGTTTATGGTGGCCTCAAACTTGGTGATTTTCTTGCCTCAGCCTCCCAAATGCTGGGATTATAAAAGTTTAACCCCATATCTGGCTTATGAAGTTGTGTTTTAAACTTCAGTCTCTCCATGTGTAAAATGGGAACAATGGAGAGATTTACAAACAGCACAGAGAAGAGGTAAGCAGCCTGTCTTCAGGCACCACTGTCTTCTTGCTGCCTGTGCCCTCAGCTCCTTCAGTGTCTGGGCAAACAGCTGAAAGCTGGTAACTGCTGTCTCAGCAGTTAGTGAACAGCAGTGATGACCAAGGAGCGGCCTCTGGAGACCATGTGGCCATTTGAATCCAGGCTCAACTATGTACCAGAGGTGTGGTTTTGGGGGGAATATGAATTATCTACTTTGGTTTTCGTATTTACAAAGTAATCAGGGAAACTCTTTAGTTTTTTTTTATGTATTTGGTTGTTACAGGGTCAGACTTAATAGTGATCTTCCTGTTTTTAGCCTCCCAAGTGCTGAGCTTAGCCTGCCCTAAGGGCAGCGCCTGCACGTATGTGGTGCTGGGAATCTAAACAAAGTTCCTGCACTTGCATAAGCAGGAGCTTTAGTCTGTCTGCTGAGCTATCTCGCTGGCCCACTCTTAGGTATTATGAGGGAACAGAAGTCACTGCCCAGCACATGGCATGAATATTATCCTTATCCCTGTGGGGAGAATCTCCTCCCCTAGTTGTCTCCGTTTCTGGGCAAGACTGGAATTTGGCTGTGCAGTCTTGTCTCAATGATAAGAATATACAGTGCAAAGATTATTTACTCACATGCTTCTTAGTCCTTTATTTTGAAAGGAAATAAGTACACGGGCATGCCCAGGATGCCCATCAGTCAGCTCAACACCAGTGCTTCGTGGAAAAGCACAGGACAGAGGGCAGCAGGAAACAGCAGGTGGATAAGTAAGGGGCCAGAAAGCACAGGGCATCCTCGTCAGTCACCCCTGCTCACCCCTGACTGATAGCACGTTATGGCACTGTGTACGGTGGGAAGAATTCCTTGAGGGGCTTAGTGCTATTTTTTTTTTAATATGTAAGATTTGTGTGCACACAAATATGGTGTCACTTGGGAAAAGAAGATGTGTACTTAGGACCTGTGGTTAGCATAGAGTTGGAAGTCTCCTTGAATTCAGTGATCTTGATCTTTTTGCTTGAAGCTCCTAGTGCTGGGCATGCACCACCACTTCCCACCAATAATACCTTGATTGGCTAAGGCTCAGCGGACTAGCGCTTGCTTAGGTAAGCATAGTGGCCAGGGTTCGATCCCTGCTTCCGCTTGCCCCGCCGGCCCCGCCTTCGGGTGTGCTGAATCGGCGATTGGAGTCCGGGCGCGGTGGCGCGCGCCTGTAATCCCAGCACTAGGGAGGCAGAAAGCAGGAGGATCACTGTGAATGTGGGCTGCATAGTGACACCCTGTGCACAAAAAAAAAAAAAAAAAAAACCTCTTTTAGCCGGGCGTGGTGGCGCATGCCTATAATCCCAGCACTAGGGAGGCTGAGGCAGGAGGATTGTTGTGAGTTCAAGACCCGCCTGAGCTACAAAGTGAGCTTAGGGCCAGCCTGAACTGCACAGTGAGACCCTGTCTCAAAAAGACAAAAAAAAAAAAAAAAACCTAATCTAAAAAGGGCAGATATTTCCCCTGTGTACCATGCCGGCCCCACCCTCGGGCATGATGAGACATGACTGCAACTGGGCGTGGTGGCACAAGCACCTGTAATCCCAGCACTTGGGAAGATGAAAACAGGAGGATCACTATAAGTCCAGTCTATGTAGCGAGACCCTGTAGATTCTGTGCTAAATACATTAAAAATAAGGGGGGGGGCAGATATTTAATTGCGGGTATCTATTAGGCACATGGACTGGGTTAGCTGTGGAGGACAAAACTCCCCATCTGGCAGGAACCCAGTTCTTTTTTTTCTGTCTTTTTGAGACAGGGTCTCACTATGCAGTTCAGGCTGGCCTTAAGCTCACTTTGTAGCTCAGGCTGGTCTTGAACTCACAACAATCCTCCTGCCTCAGCCTCCCGAGTGCTGGGATTACAGGCATGTGCCACCATGCCCAGCTTAGGAACCCAGTTCTTATGTTTCTTTTTAATCTCTTTTTTTGGTACCAAGAAGTGAACTCATAACCTCATGCTTGGCAGGCAGGAGCAGGGTCACTGAGTTGTATCTCCAGCTCAAACCCAGCTCTTGTGAAGGAGACAAACAGATCCCATGATAGTGACATAAACCACATTTATGTAGACAAGCCATCCCACCCTCCCTAATTCTGGAGTGTATTTTTCTATTTTTGTCTTTTTGAGACAAGGTCTTACCATGCAGTTCATGCTGGCCTTGAGCTAACTTTGTAGCCTTGAACTTGCAACAATTCTCTTCTCTCAGCCTTCTGAGTGCTGGGATTATAGGCCTGTTCTACCATGCCCACCTGGCTCTTTTCCTTTTTTTTTCTTTCTTTTTTTGAGACAGTGTCTCACTATGTAGTTTAAGCTGGCATTGAACCTGCAATGATCCTCTTCTTGCCTCAGTTCTGGGATTATAGGAATGCACCGCCACATCTGGCCTGGAGTATATTTTTCCAGGACCATAAAAATGGACCAGGATTGATAAAATGTGGTATACAAAAGAATTCCTAAAACGTTAGCCTAAAAACTGTATAGGAAAGTTTGTTCTTTCATAGATAAGGAAACTATCTCAGAGGTTACATAATTTGCCAGTTATTTTAAAAGCTAGATAGTGGTAGAGTTGGCACTAAAATTATATTTGATCACAAAGCCAATTCTTTTCTCATTGTTCTGGGTCACAGAATTTCCATGTCAGCCATTGAGGTTAGGAATGGTGCTTATTCTCTAAAGTAGTTATTACAGACTGCAGAAAAGGTAAGCTAAGCCTTGTTTTATAGGCAAGGGTTATCTAATTGGAGTCTGGTACTATAAATCTGGATTTTTATTCTTAACAGGACTGTGAGGCTAAATAAGATATTCTTAATATTTTGATGCTGATATTTCATTGAGCAAATGTTTGGCTAAAAAATTTGACTAGGGATAGGGATATAGTTCAGTAGCAAAGCAGGGCTCAATCTCCATCAGAAAACATAACTGACTAAATTGACGGAATCTCCTCATTTAACATCCATAACAAGTGCTGGTGCAGGAAGGAAGAAACACAGGATTTAAGAGCTTCTCCCATAGCTGCCAGTTTATAATTCAGGTCACATCAGTTCCTTGGGCCTCATTTCCCTGCGAATGAAACGAGGAAATGAAACCCGGAATGTTCCTTGCTGCCCTCAGGCACCTGTCATGGTCCTGTGACCGAGCATGAGCTGCAGTGGCCATTCCCTCTTGGGGGTGGCATTTTCACTCCCCAGGGACTCTGAAGGGGTCCTTTCTATGCTGATGAGTGCTCATAGAAACTGTAGATACAATTTATAGAGTGCTGTGAAAGAAAGTGTAGGGCTTTGTGATCCAGGAGGCTAGAATATATTTTCTCAAGGAGATGCAGAGTGGAGGGCTCAGGCAGAGTTTTGGGGCTGGGGCTTGTGTGTTTGTTCCCTATGATACTTCACTGTTTCTAACAAGAAGGTGGTTCCAGAAGGCAAAATTGTCCATAAAGCCAGAGCAGGAGTTTTGTGAGGATTCTTTTTTTTTTTTAAGTTTTTAAAACTTCAGTTAGTTTACTGGAATATTTTTATTAGCATATATTTTATTGTCTGTGCTGCCCAAATAAGCTCAGTATGTTTTCGATAAATAATAAATACATTTGTGGGAGAATTGGTGCACATGATACGTGTGTATTCTGTATATTCAATCTTGATCTCTTTTAGCTCCCATTTCTCTTGCCTTTCCTATTTCCTCCATCCTTTATCGTTTCTGCAAATTTCTGCTCAATTTGTTCTCTGTAAAACCAGTCTCTTTAGAAATGGAAAGTTTGGGGCTGTGGATACAGCTCAGCAGCACAGCTCCTCCCTTATAAGCGTTAAGGTCCTACCTTCTCTCGCCTGTCCACACCTTCCCATCTTTCAGGGTAAAGAATCACAAATAGTAAACTCTTGGGCTTTGAGTAACTTTTTGCCCTTACCTCTCAAAAAAGGTACAGTGGTTCCTCACTTATGGTGGAGGTTACGTTCCAGACACCCCTGCGATAAGTGAAAATCAGCGAAGTAGTGAAGTTACATTTATTTTAGTATTTATATACATTTTAAAGCTTTACAAACCCATTCTAAACCTGATAAACCTTTCCTACATTTTAAAAAACACTTCTACTGTTCTTAAACATTTTCTAAGCCCATAAATGTACATTATTTTAACATATATATGTTAGTATGGTACTGCAAAATCCCACAATAGAGCAAAAAATGTGATAATTTAAAACTCTTGAAACAGAGTCTGTGACAGTCAAAACCTGAAATAGCAAGGGACTACTTCAAACGTATGAGGACTTCCTCTTCAATTTTAGAAGTTCTTTTGGGCTTTTTGTTTTTTGAGACAGGGTCTTGCTATGTTGTTCAGGCTGGCTTTAACCTCAGTCTTACCTCAAACTCAGTGATCATTTTAACTCGGCTTCCCAAGTGCTGGAATTAAAGACACATATTTTAAAATTGGAGGCTGTTATGGTTTATGTATAGCTTCCCCCCCACCCCCCACAAAGCCTCAGGCAGTCTTGGGGTGGCTTCTGGAGTTTGTGATTGATTACTGTAGGTACAGATGCTGCACCTGCCCTGGGGCAGGTAATCTGCATTAGAATGCGAGGGTCGGGAAGAAGCGGGCAGCCTGAGCTGCTGCTCCTCCTCCCTTCACTGTCCTGCTCTTTGCTGCCACCATGAAATGTTGCTCTGCCCTGTGCCACCCCACCTTGGAGCCAGCCAAGTATGGACTGAAACCTCCAGTGACTGAGCTAATAAACTTTTCCTTCCTTCATTTTGAGTGTCAGGTATTTGTATCAGCAATGAGAGAAGAGTAACTGAGACAGAGGTATAACTCAGGTAACAAAAATTTAACCATTTTAAAGTGAACAGTTAAGTGGCATTTGAACTGTTGGTGGTATGCATTATAAATACACCACCACCTCAATTTAAAAATTGTTCTATGGTCCAAAATGAAACCTAACATCAAGCGGGGAGTGGGCATGTCTGTAATCCCAGCACCCTTGCAGGCTGAGGCAGAAAAATTACAAGTTCAAGAGAAGACTGGGCATCTTAGCAGTTTAGTAAGGCCCTGTCTAAAATAAAAGTTAAAAACTGGCTAGGTCATAGCTCAGTGGGGGACTCTGAGTTCAGTACCCAGTAGTGAAACACAATAACAACAAAATGTAGGCCCCTCATGCACAACCCCTCCACATTCCCCTCTTCCTCCCAATCCCTGAAAATAGCTGTTTTGATTTCGTCTATGTAGTTACCTATTTTAGATATTTTGTATAGATGGGATCACGTTTTTGGATTCATCCCTGTTGTAGCACTCGTTTGTACAGCACTCCTTTTTATGGCTAATATTGTAGAATATACTATAAATTTTTATCCACTTATGAATTGAGCATTTAGCCATTTTTATCCTTTGCTTACTATGACTAGGGTTACAGTTAAAAATCTACATTATTTATTTGGGCAGGAGTGGAAGGACCAGATCCCGTGGTAACTTTGATTTCCTGATGAATTCTTACCTAATTCTTTACTAATTTTTACTTGAGAATAATTCTTAGTTAATTTTTTTTTTTTTGTATTTTTGAGTCATTTTAAATTCTCAACAGCATTGTGCATGCTCATGGCTATCACTTTTTTAAAATATTAAGTATATAGTTGGTATATCATCCTTGATTTCTGCCTGCTTCTCACAAATCTCTTGATCGGCCTCTTGGCATTTCTCTTCGGCCATCCTGCTGGAATTAAATCAGACAACCACTTCTCAGATCATTCCATTTTGACTCCTCTGATTACTCAATTTTGTAGCTCTGTTCTTTTTTTTGTGGAACTGGGGATTGAACTCAGGCCCTTGTGCTTGCCAGGGAAGTGCTTATTCCTCTGAACTATCTCCCCTGCCACTGTTCTTTGTTGTATTGGGGATTAAATCCAGGTTCTTTACACTGAGCCATGTCCACAGCCCTTTTTAAATCTTGAGACACAGCCTCAACTAATTACTAGGTAGCCTGGGCTGGGTTTGAATTTGTAATCTTCCTGCCTAGGGTCCCATAGTGCTGGGATAATAGGCTTGCATCATCATACATGGTTCTAGAAAAATAACTTTGTTTTCCATGTTTCCTCATGCTAGCAGTTTTTATAGTCTCTCATTAACCTCCTTCTTTGCTTCTTCCTGCCTGCAAAGTGCCAGATAATCATTTCTTGGTCAGTGGACAACTTGCCAGTCTACAATGCCCAGATTAACCTACCCACACTTGTGAAGGGAGTGGCCTTGAAGGTTGGTGAAGAGTGAGAAGGGACTGATGCTATTTGCAAGGGTGGAGACTGTCTCTGTTTCTATTCCTTTAACTCATAGACAACAGTTTTAGTTACTCTTCTCTGTTGCTGGGACAAATACCAGACACTCACAATTAGGGAAGGAAAGGTTTATTTAGCTCACAGTTACTGAAAGTTTCAGTCCATACTTAGCTGATTCCAAGGCAGAGCAGCAAAGAGCAAAGAGCAGTGAGAGAGAAGGGAGTAGCAACAACTCAGGCAGCTAGCTAGCCTTCACCCCTCCTTTCATTCTAATGCAAATTACCTGCCCCAGGGCATGTGCAGCTCCCATACCCACAATAATCAATCACAGACTCCAGAAGCCACACCAAGACTGCAGGAAACTTGGGAGGGGGACATCTAGACACAAACCATAACAAGTATGCTAAAAATCTCTTGAAACCCAAGATTCTAGGATGAGAATGTTATTTTTTTCTTCTAACCCTTTCCTTTACAATACAATTTAAAGCTCTAGAGGATTTGTACAATTTATAAATCTGTTAGTATTAGGGAATCAAGATGTTAACTAGAGTTGAATGAATCAGAGTTGTTTTGCTGGAACTCACAGGCACTGAAGTGACTCTAGGGTTATGTTTGTGGCACACTTAGTGATAACTTCCTATATTTCAAATTTCGTACGAGAAATATGCTGGGCATAGTGATACATGACTATAATCCCAACACTGAGGAGGCTGAGGCAGGAGTATTGCTGTTTCAGGCCAGCAGGACACTGCTTCAAATAATGAAACACACAAAAATAATAAGAGCACTGTGTGGCTAAAGACAAAAACCCACAGACTGACTAATGGAAAAACTCTGGGTCTGTGTTTTGTAGGAAAACGGCTCCAGTAGCCAGATATGGCCCAAGAGATGTTATATTAAAAGTGATTGGAGAGTGTTGGAAGAATTGGCTTCATAGTAGAGCTTATGTGAGGCCTTCAGTTTGATCTCAAGCACTATAAAAACAAAAACAAAAACAAACTTTGGGGATAACAATGAAATTTTAGTGTTTAGAAAATTTTGGTATTTTTATATTAAAGATTATATAACTTGGATTTTTTTATAGGTGCCAAAGAACGTTCTGAGATCTATGAAGCATTTGAAAACATCTATCCTATTCTAAAAAGTTTTAAAAAAGGTTGAGAATATCATTCAAGATTTTGTTGTTTTGATTCATCACAAAACAGCTGGATTCTTTTTGCTTTAATTGTAGCTGTCCAAGTATATTTTGACATATTATTAGTGACTCTGTTAACTGTGACTAAGAAATCCATGAAAGCAATTTCTTTCTCAAAATGATTGGTTTAAACATTGATGAAAAATTTAGAATTTGAGAGATTTGGTGCCTTGTTAAACATATTCAAATGGACTGCTCTGCTTTTGTTACATAAGTAACATTAACTTGTGTTTGCTGAAAATACACAGGAATATATATAGAAATTTCAAATAGTTGCACAAACTAGAAACTATATATAATATCATAGCAGAACAGAAATTCCTTTGTCTATATTTTGCCTTTTAAAATATTGAAATAGCTGGACATAGTGGTGCACAAATGTGATGCCAGCACTTGAGGCTGAAGCAAGAGAATTCCAAGTCTGAGCCTATTCGGGGTGACCCTGTCTCCAAATAAAGTGTTAAAAAAATGCCTCTATGGATGTTGTTCAATGCAAAAACCCTGCACTCAATCCTCAGTTTCAGAAAATAACAGATCACAGGTATGATCCTATTAAGCAGCACATTGTGGAACTTCTCTATCCTCTCCCCACTCCTCCTCTACCCTATCTTCCTTTTCTGCCATCTTCCTCCATACTTTCCCTCTCCCCACTCCAACTGCTCCTCCATCCTCCGGATCCCTTTCCCCTCCTCCTGCTCCACTTTCCTCCTCCAGACGGGGCGGGGAGGAGGGTTGGCAGGTTTAAGGCTCAGTATACAAACACAACTGAACTTGAGCTCAGGCTCTTTCCACTGGTTACTGCTGGTAAAGTTAGCGGTGATAGGCACCTACCTCCTGGCCCGCTGCTGTGACACCTGACAATATCACAATGGGTTCCGGGTAGGCAGAGGTGCCACAGTGCAGCATGCCTCAGGACGACGCTTTGTGTAGAGTAGCTTTATCCAAAAGTAAAAGGATCCTCGGCGATCCCTTTCCCATCCAGTTGGCCCAGAACCCTTAGGCTTACCTCTGCCTATTCCTTGTGGAAACCTGAGTTGCCCGGCTACCCTGCCACCACAGCTGCGTTTGCCTTGCCGGCGTGAGTCGCCAGCGAGAAGCACCGCTCAGGTCCCGCCCCGCGCCCAGGCCCCGCTCCACTCCGCACCCAGGCCCCGCCCCGCGCCCAGGCCCCGCCCCGCGCCCAGGCCCCGCCCCGCGCCCAAGATGCACTTGGTTGAAAACAAAAATCCCACGTGACTGGCCCTGCGCTCCGACAGTCATGGCGTCTCCCAGTGGGAAGGGAGAGCTGGAACCTGAGGATCCTGGCTGTGGGCCCCGGCCGCTGGCCCGGGACCTGGTGGACTCCGTGGACGATGCGGAGGGGCTGTACGTGGCGGTCGAGCGGTGTCCGCTGTGCAATACCACCCGCCGGCGGCTGACGTGCGCCAAATGCGTCCAAAGCGGTGATTTCGTCTACTTCGACGGCCGCGACCGCGAGAGGTACAGCGGCTGCCGCGGCCCTGTTGTTTCTACTCTCTCTGTTCGCCTAGTGACGAAAGTCTGAAGCCTGGGGTTCCCTATCCGGACCCCTGAGTCTAAACGGAAAGTCGTTGCTCTGCGCCGGCGCCTTGGCTGCCTGTGAACAGGTTGGGGAGGGGGAGTTACCAGGTGAGGGAGAGTTACCAGGTGAGGGAAGGCGCTGTTTTCCTCCTTCCCCACCTGAGAGGAGTTTGACACAGCCGTATTCTTGGGTGCCAGAGGAAAAGGACTAGATGGCGACTCTGAAAGTCTTTCCTTGTTACTGCTTAGAGATCAGTTCTTATTTCTCTGTTGTAGTCTCATTCAAAGCTTAACCTTTCTGTCTTTGAAAACGCAATCAGAATCATTCTGTAGGGACCAGGAGAGCCACATAGTGACCGGCGAAGAGGGTTTTACGCCCTCAGTCTTTGTCACAGGTAGACTTTGTTCTAAGAGGTGCGTACTTGGATTTATGATTTTAACTAGCTTGTTAGTCTTTTCTGTCTGCTTCCAAAGATTGTTTGAATGTTAATTTTGGAACGTGTATTGCCTTTGTTTAAAAATTCAGACAGCGAGCTATATTCCCATAGTTAAGAGAATTGTATTTAGGAACGTGTTTGTGTTTTTTTTGTTTGTTTGTTTTTGAACCGGGAATCGAACTCAGGACCTTGTGCTTGCCCCGCGGGCAGGCGCTGTGCCGCTGAGCTGCCTCTCCGACCAGGAACATGTTTTGGATTTTTGTTTTTGACAAAGTCTCCCTGTACAGTTCAGGTTGGCCTTGAACTAAGTGTAGCCCCGGCTAAACCCCGGCTATGGTCCTTCTGCCTCAGTCTTCCTAGTGTTAGGGTCTCTGGTGTATGATCAGTGAAACAAAACTACAAGTCCTTGGCAAGAGAGTTGAAAAAATTAGTAATTAGTTACAGTGTTCTGTTTCAGCATTTTATTTCTTTGTATATTGTGGTACTGGGCTGAACCCAGCATCTTCACTTCCAGCGATATTCCCAACTCTTATTTTTTATATCGATGGAAGGTCTTGCTAAAACACTCGGGTACTTTAACTTTTGCTTCTCATGCCTCAGCCCCCCAGAGTGCTAGGATCACAGGCATGCACTACTATATCTGGCTTCAACAGTTTATTTCCAGTGTTACTAATATACTTGATTCAAAAAGTTGGTTGCTTTAAAAAAACCAAAAAACAAAATTGCTTAATTCTTTGCAGCAATACTAAGTTTTTAGAGGAAACTGGACAGTAGATAGGTACCTTGCCTTGTCACATAGCTAGGAAGTATAGGGTTTCGAATTAAAAACCAGACAGCTTGGAGTCATATGCCCATGCTTTTAGCTCCTAGATTATACAACCTCTAGATTTGGGAGTGTTTTGGTATTCCTGTGATAATGGACAGTTTTCTTTGGAAATTTGTATGGCAAATTTTAGTTCACTGCTGTGGCTCATTAATAGGCCTGATGACTTCAGGAATTGCTGTGGTAATTTAAAAGTCAAGCCAGGTTATTTTATTGTCAGAATCTAGGTATGTGATGGAAATGTCTAACTTACCAGGATTAGGTTCTGGATACTGCGTTTACTCTTTTCCTAAGTCTTTCTGTGATTTACTTATTTTTTGAGATAGAGTTTTGCTGTAATAGTTCAGACTGACCTTGAACTCACTATTTAGCCCAGGCTGGCCCCAACTCTTGCTTAGCCTGCATGAGTGCTGGAGCCCTTTGACACCACATCCAGCCTACTCTTTAAGTATCATCTAGATGCAAAAGACCGCCAGTGTTGTATCTCTGACCCAGACTCCTTCCTCTTCTGAAAAACGGCTGCCCATATCAATATCTGTGTTTAAATTTGGAAGTCCCTCCTTTTTAACATTCAAACGGAACTTCTGATTTTTACTTTATATACACACACATATATTCCTCACAGTTCTTTCTGTCCCAATAAATGGCAATGTGATGATTGACCAGTGCTTTCGTTTGCAAACTATTTGGTTTGGAAAGAAATGTTTGGCAACATTTAGTCTTTGTAAACTGCCTACTGTGACAAATATGACCATCTTTTCCACCTTTCTCATATGAACACAAATGTAGCCATCTTTTTAAAATTCTTAGAACAAATTAAGTGCATGAACCTGGGCACAGCGGTACTGGTTTTTCTTTTATCAGGCCCAAACACCTTTCAGTCCCCCCTTGACTCCTTTCTTGAGCCACTATATCTAATCTCATTGACAAATCCTATCCACTCTTCAAAACCAGGTTTTGAGACCAGATCCCTGGTCTTATCTCCCATCAGATTACTGCTCTGCTGCTCTCTGCTGATTTTTTTTTTTTTTTTTTTTTTTGCCTCTGGTTAGTGTAGTTCTTATGTTGTCATCAGTGTAATACCCCACTTCTATTTTTTGGTTCAGGTATTCCAGTGCTCCATCTTACTCAAAGTAAAAGCCAAATCTCTTAACCAAGTTCTGTTTAATGTGTTTCTTTTTCAACTCAACCTCATGTTTTCTCCCTCTCCTGCTCTGATATACCACCATGGCTTCCTTGTCCAAGAATACTTCTGCTTCCAGGCCTTTGCAGACATTTTGACATGCTAAGGGCTGTTTTCTTCTATCTTCGGGGTTGCCTCCTTTGTTCTTGTGAGGCCTCTGCTTATAAATTAGAGACTCTTTTGAAGTTGTCACTTAAAATAGTAACCCCTTCCTACTTAACCTGCTTTATATTATCCCTAGCCACTTATCACTATCTGGTTTGCAGATTGGTTTGTTGAACTACTCCAGATTGCTGTATATAAACAAAGAGCAAGACTTTCTTTTGTATACCTTTGTATTCTAATTTTGTAGAAGCTCAGAGATTGGTGGAATATTGAATGAATCTATGCTCCTTCACAAACTGGACCATTTTTCCCTTTCGTTTGTTCTGTGCATATAGATTATCCAGTCTAATTCAGTCTGACACTAAAATACATTTTGATTATATGTACTTCTAATCCACATCAGAACCATTTCAGTCTATTTAGTAATCTCCTTACTGAGACACTCCCCACCCCCATGTAGCAGCCTCAGAGAAATGTAAATCAGAAGCCAGGCTTTGTTTTATAAGCCTCTAATCTCAGCACTAGGAGATTAAGGCAGAAGGATCACAAAATAGATCTCAGGGTTAGGCGACATTGCAAGACACTGTCCCAGAATAAAGGGGCTAGAGATGTAGTTTCATGTGAATGCTCTGGGTTCAATCCTCAGTGCTGAAACATCATCAAAATCCAGCCAGACAATCCAGAAATTGAGCTTTGGATTCATTCTGTATTGACTTGAATGCAAGTTTCACAATTTGCTATGTGATTTTGAAATAGTTTCCTAACTTCTTGTACTTATGTTGTTTTGGAGGTGGCAGGGATTTGGCTTCAGAGGTTTCTGGTAGTACTTACATAAGAGTTTGTGTTTAAAGTGCTTTGCAGGTCATCCAGCATATATTAAGCATTACAGAAAATAAACTCATGCCATTCTTACTCCCTAGCCATGAGCCTTCCCTCAAGCATAGGAAACTTGTCATCTTTGAACCTTTCTTGTTTGCTCTGCCTCAACACTCTTCCTCTTGATGGGCTCTTTTATCTTTCATTTGTGAGCTTGCGTGTCACTTTCTCAGTGAGTGCGGCCTTCCTGATCTTCCTCACTAAAGTGTGTTTCTACCTCTCCATTATTTGCTGTCACAGCACTCAATTTATTCCTCTCATGGTGCTAAGCATGATGTGTGTTATTGTAGGAAAATATCCACATCCAGAATAGTTTCATGAAGAGCTGGCTTCTGGGTTTGTTCTATCATAGCACCAGGTTAGCATCACAGCAGAAGTTAGCACCTAGTCATGCTATTAAAGTAATAGTGAAGGCAATGGTTCTTGAAAACTTACATAAAAATTCTGTGTGAAATCTGAATGCTGAGGTGAATTTTCAGAAGAGGGATATGTTATTAAGGGTTTGTTTTCCTGACCAAGCAGAAAATGAGGAGCAAAGACCTCAACCATTAACAATTTAGAAATAAGAAATCTCTTGGATTTGTTCAGGGATAAAAGGACTATATAGCCGTCTGCTCATTCACCTTCACTCACAGATCTTTCTGTTTTCTCAACTGTGTGAACCTTCAAAAAGGGGTTTGTTGGAATTGGGGATGTAGTTTAGTGTGGCAAGCTTGTTTAATTTATTTTAGGGCCTGGGTTCAGTCCCCAGTGCTGTACAGTGGTGACAGTTTTCAGAACATCATTGGATCCAGTGTCTAGGACAGCGAAAGAATCAAGGGACCAGGCCTGTTTCCTAATGGCCAGAGTACTTTTTAACGGGCTCCCCTTGGGTACTGTTATGTGTGAAGGCTAGTCTGGCAGGTTACCGAAGAAAAAGGCTGTTCTCTGAGCTGAGGAATTACATTGGCTGTTAGTAGGCCTTGAATTCTTGTGCTAAAGGTTGATTGTAAGCTTTGCTGCTGCCTTTGTTATTTATGAAAAATGCTGTATTCTGTGCCTGCTTTCATACTGTTTGCGTTTGAGTTCATGAAAAGCCTCTCCCACACTGTGAGAAGCATTTTCACTTTTTCATCTGTTTGCTCTCCTAGGGGACAAAGAAGAGGAATGTTACTTAGCAGTACCCCCAGGATATGCTTTGGACTTATTGCTCATTGTGGTACAGTTTAAAATTACAGGCATCGTAAAGGAATAGAATTACCTTATGCATTTATCGGACACCAAAATGGCACTGTTAGGCAACATAGAACTAACAAATTGAGTAATCTTGTCATTCAAAACTGGGAATTAGTTTCCAGTTTGTTATAGATGGAGGAATGGGACTGGGAAGATGTTCTAAGGGAACCTGGGAAAATAAACCTGCCAGCCATTTTCTTTCTTTTTAATAAAAACTTATAAGCATTCAGAATGTCAACAAAACAGTTGCAACTTTTTTTTTTTTTTTCAGAACTGGGGATTGAACTCAGACCCTTGCAGTTGCCTGGGAAGCGCTTATTCCACTGAGCCATCTCCTCGCCCCCCCTTTTTTTTTTGCAATTACAGAGTGGTATTCAGTTAACAGAACAATTATTTCATATCAGCTGTATCAGAGACAAGAAGAAAAACTGCCATCCCCATCTATAACTAATTTGTGCTGTGCACTAACAAGAACCTGCTTTAAATTTCCATGCCAGTTTACAACCTCCTGTATGTACGAGGCAAGGTTAGTGGCTATTGAAAATACCAACAGGACAAGGCTATGTAAAGACATATTCAATAGTGTGTTAAATGTACAAAAAAAAAAGGACTGTACAGTTTAAAAACAAATCTTATAGCCTTTTACAGTTCACGTTTTTTCTTCAAAAGCAGTGAGTTGGGTACAAGGAGTTCAGATGCTTTATAGACAAGGAAAGAAAATTGCACTAGAACCAACTTGTTCACCATCCTCCTCTTTATCCTCCTCATCCTCTTCATCTTCCTCCTCTTCATCCTTCTCTCTTTTTCGTGCTTTCTTCAGTCTCGACGACTCCCTTTTTTGCTGCATCAGATTTTCCTTTAGCCCAGTAGGCAACGATGTCCTTTTCATACTTTCCTTCAGCTTAGCAGCCTTCTTCTCTTATGGGTGCTTGTCATTTGCTGCAGTATTATTCCACTTTTCTCCAGGTTTCTTTGCAACATCACCAATGCAGAGGCCAGGATTTTTGAGTGATACTGTGAAAAGAACGAAAAAGCCAAAGGAGGCCTCTTGTGAATTGGGATTCCTGAACTTTTTTGCTTCTCCTTTAGTAGGAATATAAGTTTTCCTTTTTTTTTTTTTTTTCATAGTTAGCCTTGTCTGCCTTTCCCATGTCTTCAAATTTTCCTTTCTCTTTAGCAGACATAGTATTTCACCTCTCTGAGCACTTAGAAAACTGGAGAAGTTAATGGAAGCGTCTGGGTCCTTGTTGTTGTGTTTCTCTCCCACAAGTTTGCACAATGAATGCATGTGATGACATTCTGCCTCTTGGCTTCTTAGGGCCTCTCCTTTGCCCATGTTTACTTGTTTTCCTCAGTGAGGCATAAGAGTTACCCAGTGCCCTTCTGGCTCTCACTTGCCCCTGTGCTTGCTGTCTCTGTAGAGCTCAGTGTACTGCAGTGGCTCAGGAGCCAACGGTTTTCAAGTGTAGAAGAAAAGATGCATTTTGCGTTTCTATGAGTACCTGTTCAGGAATGATGCTGCTTTGTAACTTAACAATACCTGACTGTAGTTTTCCACAGGTGTAAACCACTGAAAAATGGTGGGGGATTTAGGTGGATCTTGTGGGGAGGGCTCAGCTGACATCCCAGAAGTATCCTTTATGTCTTTCTGTTCCCCTTCTCAAACTTTTTTGGTTTTCAGGTGTTGTGACCTGTGAAAACTGCAGGAAAGTGCAGTTCTCTATGCTGCGCTCAGCAGAACAAAAGCCCTGTGGGAAGCCAGATGTGCCCCTTCCTAAGAAGAGTCATCAACCTCAATACTGTTTCCTTGTGTCCCCTGGGAGGGTCTTAGCACCATTCATGTAGCTTACTAGTAGAATTGCCACTCGCAGATACGGATGTGTGGGAAAAAAAATAGAGCCCTTTTTAGTCACCATTCCTTGGTAACGCTTTCCACTGCGTAGAATTTATAAAAAGCTTTCACATTGACTGTCACATATTTCTATCACAATTCCAAGTTACGAATCTATTTTGAAGATGAGAAAACTGAAGCTCAGAGTTGTTGAAACTGACTTACTCCTGGACTATGTTATGTTCACTTCTGTATCTGAACTGTTTTTAGGGTGTGTGTGTGTGTGTGTGTGTGTATGTTGAGGGGCACGAGAATATGAGAAAATTAACCCCATTTTGTTTTAGATTGTGCTGTTTGAGAGGACAATATGATTTGGTGCAATTTGTCTGAGATTTGTTTGGGCAGGTTCTGCCTCAGTGTGAAGATGAAAGATAATTTGCTGCAAGCTCAGGGCTTCCCTGAGTGTGGCTGAGCAGGGATGGCACATCACAGAGTTTAACTTGCTTTTGAAAATTGTTAGGAAATAGTTGGATGCTTTGGGATTCAGGTTGTGGGAGAAGAAGTGTTGTGCAATTTTAATTTTTTTTTTTAAAGGTTTTTCACTTTCATTAAGAGTCAGGTAAAAGTCTCAAGCCCTAGCTTCTTTATTTTTTGAGGAAAGTGGGGACAAGGTCTCACTGCCTGAAGGAACCTACCATCTTAAGATGCTATGAGAAATTGTGTGTTTCAATTTGATTTTCAAAAGGGAAAGCATGAATAATTTTAATTGAAAAATATCTTTTCTGATTATAACATCATCATTATATACGATATTATGATTTGTCTCTAGATATCCCTGAAAGCCTTGTGTAGTCAGGGTTTTTCAGAGGTGGATGAATTTGGAGATTATGGTATTGGAATTAAGGGTATGTGGTTAGTACATCAGTCTACTGATGTGGCATAGTTCTGGCAGGGAGTACAGGTGTGATTGCTACGCCTGCCCTAAGGTAGGTGGGCTGCACTGTTGCTTTTGCTATCTTGTGTGTGCCATGAACTGTTTTCCTCTGCAGTGCCCCTCTGTCATGTGTCACTCTGCCTTAGATGCAGCTACCAAAGAACTAAAACCTCTGTAAACTATGAGCTAAAAATAAACCTCTCATCTTTTAACTTTGGGTGTCCAGAATTTTGTTTCAGCAATGAGAAAAGAAACTAAAATGTATGATTGTTACACAAAACTTGAAAGTACAGAAGAGCATTATTACAGTGTCTTGTAATATTTCTTGAGTGTTTTGTCTATGTATGTGTACGTCAGTATATATATTCAGAATCATTCCATATGTATATAGTTTGTTATTCTGCTTTTTTAGAATATTTTTTTGTACCAGGAATTGAACTTAACCACCTCATGCTTGCCAGGCAGGTGCTGTGCTGCTGAGCTATAGCCAACCCTATTGTGCTTTTTAAAAAAAATTTCAAACAATGCAAATTATTTTTTTAAAAAGCATTAGAAATGATACAAAATTTCATCAAAGTAATAGGGGGGCTGGGGAGATAGCTTGGTGGTCTAGCACCTGTCTGTCTAGTTTCGATCCCCAGTACCACATGCTGTGCCTGCTCCAAGGGTCCTGGCCTCATTGTGCTGGCCACTGAAACCAGGGTTGGTGGGGCGCACCTGTAATTCCAGTGCTGGAGAGGCTGAGACAGGAGGATCACTATGAGTCTGAGCTGCATAGCAAGACCTTGCACCAAATAAATAAATAAAGATAAAAAAAAATTAAAGACTAAATGTAATAGGAACTGAACAATGGTTGCTGTATTTCATGGTATTATCTTCAAATTAGTTGTTTAGGTTACCAGGTATAAACCTGCAAATTGATTTAAAAAAGAACAAAATGACAAAAAGAAGGTTGTAAGAAAAAAAAAAAAGAATAAAATAAGAATTTTAAGCATTAGCTGCCCCTTTTAGTAGACCAGCAGAAATCAGCAGTACAGGATCCAAACTATCCTGCATATATACATAAGTATATCTTTTTTTATGTATTTGGTACAGGGTGGCTGGGACTTGTAGCGATTCTCCTGTTTTCAGCCTCGCCAATGCAGGGATTACATGTGTGAGTTACAGTGCTCAGGCTTGGTGGCTGGTTCAGCATGTCTGGGGGCTGGGCTGGCACAGCATGTGGTGCCGGGTATCTGGGGATCAAACCCTGGTCCCTGAGCTTGCCTAAGCAGGTGCTTAGTCGACTAAGCTATCTTGTTGGCCTCATAAGTATACATTTTTTTTCCTTTTGTCTTTTTCTTTATCCCAGTTTTTGCTTCCTATTGAACAAATTCTTTCCCTTTCACAGTGTCTATTGTACCTTTAAGAATTTATTTACTTTTTCTGGTTCTCACACTACATTTGTGCATGCAGGTCTGATTTATTTCACTTACCAATACAATCTCTAAAGAAGTCCTTTTTTTTTTTTTTTTTCCTTGTATTTTTAGGAAAGGGTCTACAGGGTCTCACTACTAGATTGGACTCAGTGATCCGCCTGTTTACAGCCTCCCTTGTCTCAAAAGGCAAAAGCAAAACAAATTATTTTAGGTCTAGGATTGGAGGCCAATCAGATTGGCAAAGACTATAAAGAATTGTTCAGTGTGGGAGTGTATTCAAAGATGGTTTCTGCTTCCCATGGTTGGAAAGAGTATAAATTATATTAAACATTTTAGAAGAAATTTGAAGATAGTTTTTTAAAAAAAATTAAAGACAAAAGCAATGAAAACAATTGTTATGGTTTGTGTCTAGTTGTCCCCCCAAAGCCTCATGCAGTCATGGGGCAGCTTCTGGAGTGTGTAATTGATTCTTCTTTTTTGTGACACTGTCTATGCCATTCAAGCTGGCCTTGAGCTCCCTTTGTAACCCATGATGGTCTCAAAGGACCTTCCTACATCAGTCTAGCGAGTACTGGGATTAAAAGCGTGGGGCACTGAAGCTGGCTGTGTGCTTGATTATTGATCCTCTTCTGGGATTACACCTTGTCCCTGGGGTGAGTATTTTGCATTACAGTGTAAGAAGGGGAGAGAGGCCAGTTAGCTGCCTGAGCTGGTGCCACTCCTTTTGGTTTTGCTGTTTGTGACTGCTTTGAATGGCTGCCCTGTGCCACCATATGCCACTGTGCCTTGGAGCAGCTGAGTATGGACTGAAACTTATACTAAACTGAGCTACATAATCCTTTCCTTCCTTAATTTTGGGTGTTGGATATTTGTCCCAGCAATGACAGAAGAGTAACTGAGACAACGATAATACAAAATTTTAAACCAAAACAGTAGAAAAGTAACAGTGGTTAGTACATTGCTTATTTATTATCTTCAAAGTAGTTACTCATATTACAAGATACAGGCATAAACATTGATCAGATGAGAGAAGCACAAACCTTTCTAGTCAAGAACTAGTAGAATTTAGTATAACTATCTTCACACACACACACACACACACACACACACACACACACACACACACACTTCCTTTTTCTTTTCTCTTAAAATTCTTTTGGCCATGTCAGTTCTTTCTTTTCATATTTTAGGGAAGGGTCTACAGGGTATTCAGGGTCTCACTACTATGTCAGACTCTTAGTGATCTGCCTGTTTACAGCCTCCCAAGAGCTTGGATTACAGGTGAGTGCCACTATGCCCAGTGTCAATTGCCATTTCAGTGGGCCCAAGGGGCAGGGCCTGCAAGGCAGGCCCGGGGATTGAACCCCCGGTGCACTTTAATCCACTGAGGTATTGGGCCGGCCCTGTTCTTTCCTTTTGAACAGTTTCTTTCCATTTCCCTATATCATGCATTTTGTATCTTACTCTTTCAGCTTCTTGCACAAAGGAGACAACATGATGTTTACATATATGAGACTGAGTTATTTTATTTATAAGTATTGTCTTAAGTTGCATCCAGTTTATCTTTGTAGCTACCACATATTTTTTATTCATTCCTTGGTTGGTGGGCATTTGTATTTGTTTCCAAGATTTAGCTAAGCCACATTGTGCTGCTATAACCATGGGTGCACATATGTCACTGTGGTATTGTTTTCATTTCTTCTGGGAAAATATCCAGGAGGGGAATAGCTGGTTTGAATGGGACTTTTTAGAGAACATGGTTGGCTCCTTTGTCAAAGATAAGGTGGCTGAGTGTGTTTGTAGTTGTCTCCACATATTCTAATCTGTTCTACTGATACTTAGGTCTGATTTTTTTTCCCCAGGACCACGCTGATTTTATCACAGTAGCTTTGTAGCAGTAATTTAAATCTGGGATTGTGATGCCTTTTGCCTTTCCTTTGTTACCTAGGATTGCATTTAGTATTTTTGGTCTCTTATGGATCCAAATGAATTTTAGGAATGTTTTCTCTAGTTCTGTGAGGCATATTAATGGAATATTGATCAGGATAGTATTAAGTCTGTACAGTAATTTTGTTTTAACTGTGTTGTATCATGAACAAGTGGTATCTTTCCATTTTCTAATATGCTCTTTGGTCTCCTTTTTCTGAGGACTGTAATTTTCAGTGTATAGATCTTTGACTGCCTTTGTTAGATTGATTCCTAAGTATTTCATTTTTTTTGAATTCTATTGTGAAGAGTTTGGCTTCCTAATTTCTCTCCCAGTTTTGTACCAGAATGCTATGGGCTGAGCACTAACTTTGATCTTTAAATGCTAACTTTTCAGCTACACCTTTGAAGTTGATTATTAAATCTTGAAGTCTTTTGATGCAGTTTGGTACTTCTTCTAAGTAGAGTATGTTATTGGTAAATGATGATAATTTTACTTCTTCCTCCTTTCCAATCATTAAGTCCTTTTATTTCTCTCTTATCTAATTGGTTTCTCTAATGTTTTCAGAACTGCATTAAATAGAAGTGGTGACAGTGGACATCCTTGTCTTCTTCCTGATTTTAGAGTGAGAACTTTCATTTTTTGACCATTTAATATGTTGTGGGCTGTTGGTTTGTTAGAGATGGCTTTTATCCAGTGTAGATAAAGACCATCTTTTTCAGTTTTCTGTAGAGTTTTTATCCTGAGTTTTGGATTTTGTCAGAATCTTTTTCTGTATCTATTGAGATAATAATGTGGCTCAGTTGATATGGTATATTACATTTATTGATTTGTATATGGGAATCATCCATGCTCTCTTGGGATGAATCCTACTTGATCATGATGTATAATTTTGATAATTTGCTACATTCTGTTTGGTAGTCTTTTTTTTTTTTTTCGGTTTGATAGTCTTATTGAGGATTTTTATGCCAATGCTCATTAGGAAGATTGGCCTATAGTTCTCTTCTCTTGATTGGGTCTTTCTCTGGTTTTGGCATCAGGGTAAAACTTGCCTCCAGGAATGGGTTAGAAAGAATTGCTTTCCTTTTTAATTTTATTTTAAGAGTTTGAAGAGTATCATCAAATCTTTACATGACTTTTCAAGGACTGGGAAGATAGTTCAGTGGTACAGTATTGGTCTGTCAAGTGAAGAATTTTGAGTGTGTACACACACACACACACACACACACAGAGGCTGGGAAGATAGTTCAGTGGTACAGTATCAGTCTGACAAGTGAAGAATTTTGAGTGTGCACACACACACACACACAAATTCTTGTAGAATTCAGCATAAAGACCTAGGCTTTTCTTTGTTAGTAAGTTTTTAATTACTTCTTGTTAACTGATGTTGGATTATTCATAACTTTTGTACCTTGATTCAGCTGTGGTAATTCATACATATCTAGGGATCCATCCATTTCTCCAATTTTTTCCACTCTATGAGAGTAACAATTTTGGAATTAAGTATTAATGATCTTCTGAAATTGTCTGGGTTCTGTAGTGGTTTTGTCTTTTCATTCCTCATTGCATGAATTATTTTTCATCCTTTTTTTAAATAAGATTGGCTAAGGTTTTACCAATATAATTTATTCTCCAAAGAACCAACTGTTCGATTTGTTAATTCTATTATTTTCTCAGTGTCAGTAGCATTAATTTCTGCTCTGATCTTCCTCCCTTTGGGTTTGATTTGCTCTTCTTTTTCTAGAAACAGCTTTAGGTTGTTTATTTGTGCTTGTTCTGTTTTCTTGATGTGAGAATTCACTGCTATAAGTTTTCCTCCTAGGACGGCTGTCATTGTGTCCCATAAAATCTGATATGCTGTGTCTGCTTTCTCATTTATAGCTTCTGTTTAATTTCTTCTTTAACTTCATCTGTAACCCATTGGTTCTTGAGGAGGGTGTTATTTAATTTCCATGTGTTTATAGAGTTTTTTGTGGTTTCATTTGCCATTTTCCAGTTTCATTGCACTAAAGTCAGATGATGTGCATGGGATCATTTTAATTGTTTTTATTTACTTTAAGTGTGTTCTGTGGGCTAGTCTATTTTAGAAAACATACAGTGTGCAGTTGAGAAGGATGTAACATCTACTGAGTTCATTATTCACAGGTTTGGCTTAGTTTTGATATTTGCTGATTTTTTTGTCTAATTGGTCTATCTTTTTGACAGTGCAGTATTGAGGTCACTACAGTTGTGTTGCTCCTCATTTGATTTTTATGTCTGTTAATAATGTTTGATTTTTCATTGTCTCCCATAATTATGGTTTTTATCTCTTCCTCTTGAAGTTTTCCTCTAACAAGTATGTTTGAGGACCTTCTATATATTTTAATCATTCTTGGTTTGAAGTTCACATTGTCTGTGAGCAGAACAGGTACCCTTACTTTTTCTTGGTTCCTGTTGCATAGAGTTCCTGTTTTCTATCTTTTAATATTTAGTCTGTTAAATTCTTTATAAGTTAAATGTGTTCTTGTATCTAGCATATTGTTGGATCTTGTTTCTTTTTTTGTTTTGGATCTTGTTTTTTAATCTATTCTGCCAGTCTTTCTATTTTGGTACATTTGGGCAATTTGCGCTAATGTTTATAACTGATGTTTGTTGGCTTACCTTTGAAATGTCTTTTACTGCTATTGGTTTCCTATCTTTCCCATTTTTTTAATTGCTTGTCCTGCCTGGTAGCTCCTTTCTGTTTATTTTGGAATTGTGCTCAGTTTTTATCTCTGTAGAATATCTTTTAGTACACTTTGTAGGTTTGGCTGTTAATTTCTTACATTCTTTGTCATAGAAATAATTTATTTTTCCATTAACTTTGATTGATTGTTTTGTAAGGTACATAAGTATGGTTGGAAGTAGTTCTGTTTGAGGACTTGAATACTTCATTCCAAGCTCTGTTTGACTTGAGGGTTTGTGTTGAGAAATGTCTTATGATTCTGATGGGATTTCACTTATAGGTGATCTGTTTTTTTCTCTCTATTATTTTTTTGTTGTTATTCTGAATTTCTGAAACCTTGTTTATATGTGTCTTGGTGTAGTTCTGTATTGGTCATGGCTGTTGGAGTTGTATATGCTTCCTTTATTTGTATGTCAAATTCTTTAGCTACTTTTTCTTTTTAGTGTATTTTAGTACAGAGTCTATAGGGTCTCACCATGTGTGGATTGGACTCATAGTGATCTTCCTGTTTTCAGCCTCCTAAATGCTGGGATTACAGGCGTGGAGCAAACCTAGTGTCAGTTGTATCTCAATGTGCCCTGGGAGTGGGGCCAGCAGGGCAAGCTGGGGATTGAACGCTGGTCCCTGCATCTTCCTAAGCAGGTGCTTTAATGCACTGAGCTATCTGTCTGGCCCTTCTTTATCCACTCTTGAGAAGTTCTCTGCCGTTATTTCTGTGAAGAGTTTTTTTGTGGAATTTGTGCTATCTCCAGCTTTCTCATTGACCCTAATTTTATGTTATTCTTTGCATCATCTTATAGCTATGGGATTGATATTCTGTAGACCTGCTATTTTTAAGATATCTTTTCATGATCACTCTAACCGCTATTATGTCTTTAATATCTGATCATTCCGTGAACATTATAATCTCTTGTATTTCTGCTTTGATTTGGTTTATGGATTCCATTTCTTTCCTATATTGGGCATTTTTTGTTTGCATAAGTTTTCTAACCTCATGTATCCTTTTATCTGTGTCTTCTCTAATAACTTTGATTTTTAAGCATGATTTCTTTTTCTATGTGAGACTATTTCTCTATAGCTTTTTCCACTTGTTTTCCCCCTTATCATTTCAGAAAGATGTAGTGTTTGACTTTCAATTTTGTCTATCTCATTTTGTTTCTGTTGTACTCCAAAAATCAAGACAACAGGGACAAGTCCAAAAAGAAGGGCTTTATTTTAGGTGGTACCCACCGGGTGGCCTCCTCTAGCAAAGATAGAGAAGGGCCCCCCGAGGGTTGGGCAGCAGGGCTTTTATGTCCAAAAACCGCAGGGTGGGAGGGGTATGCAAGCAGTGTCACAGAGGGGGAGGCAAGCGAACTACAGAAGCTAATTGCATTGGTTAATAGGGGTTGACCTTTACATTGATTGGCTCAGTGAGGGGGGATTTTTCTGACAGAATAACATATTCCTGTAATGCTTGGGTAACCTTGGGGGAGCATCTTGTGGTCCTTAGGGGGTAAGAGGGAAACTTGAGCAAGCAGGTTACAGAAGCCAATAGGAATTGTTCCTTTGTCAGGATTGATTGAGGGCCACCTGGGGGTTGCTGAGGCTTTGGAGCAACCTTGTGGTTGCCTAGTTGCATGTAACTTTCCCAGAACATTTAGCAACAGGTGAAACAAAGGGCTAAGATGGAGCCAGTCTGGCGTGGGGCTGGGTGTTGTGCTGGGGAGGGGGGTAAATGGGGAGCAGTTATCTAACATTAGGTTCTGGCAGGAACAACAGGAAATAGCACCCCTGGCGTTGACATCGGGCAGCTTGGTTCTTACATTCCCCACTGCTTTTGGTCATTTGAGTCAAATCATTGACTCAGTGGGTTGGTCAGTCACAGGGAGTTGTTCCCATCCTTGATGTCTGAGAACCATGAGTTTTACTGATTGAATGGGAGTGTTAACATATCGGGTAAGCTGGTTAATTATATAGGGTCCTGTTGTGATGCAAACGAGCAAGATCAGGAGAGGACCCGCTATAGCTGAGAACAGGGTAGTGAACCAGGGAGAGAAGTCAAACCATCGTTGGAACCAATTTTGTTGGGACTGCCTTAGTTTTTCTCTGTCTAGTAACCTTTGTTTAAGATTAGACAGGTTTTGTCTAATGACTAAGAGGTGGACGGAAGTTAGTTGTTCCCTAACAAAGGACAGGAGTTTGTTTAAGAGACAAGGTAGAGACCTTGATCTCCTGTCTTACTTTTTTTAAGGGCTTGGCCCTGTCTGACCGTCTAGAATAATTTTTATCTAACTCAGCTGTTTATAACATTTTTTAATCTATAATTTTATTGTGGTTTTTTTTTTTATTATGAAACACCTCAACTCAAATTTTTGTAAACCCTTTTAACTTTTATAGCTCATGTCAGATACATATAGACAAAATCTAGTGGATCCTAGTTAAAGGAATCTTAATCTAAAGAACAAATTTTCTGAGGAATTAGAGTACATATAATCAAAGCATGAACATTTATAAACCTTTTGAGACCTAGCAATTGTAACTTACTAGCTCTTAGACCTCTTTATGTATGGAGTTTGACAGTCTGCTAAGGATGAGCATAAAATACCTGAGTTACATCAGAAATTAACCGGATGAACATACACTTATTTAGCACTAATGAAATATCTTTTAAATCTTGTACATGAGCAACAATATATTATATTTATAAAATATCAGTCTCAGCATCATTTTGATTAGTAAGCAACTTGAATATATTACTGTAGCTCAGTTACAGCTAACGCAAGATGTCTTCTAAAGTCTGTTTTTATTGAGGTACAATGACTGGAAGGAAAGTCAGGGTTGGAGAAGGACAAAAAGACCTGTGCCAATATCCAGCAATGGGCTGGTTTTTTTTTTTTTTTTTTCAGTCTTGATTACTCAGGGCTCTTCTATGGAGATGACAGGTAGAGGTAACAGTCTGGCCAGAGGGAGGAAGCAGGCCCAGGGCCCTCCAGTCTTACTGGACCATCTGGGAAGCTGAGTCTGAGCTCTGGGACCTTCACCTCAGAGTGCAGTCTCACTTTTAGTGGCTGTTTTCGCAGTCAGGGCATGGCTTGTGGGCCTGTTAAGGCAGTCCCTCATATAGTGGCCAGTTTTTGACAGCAGTAGTAGATGAACCTCATCGTCGTCAAGCTCTTCTTGGAGCCCAGAGAATCAGACTTGAGTCTGTTTTGAGGCCGCAACAAAGGCAGTCATTTTTGTCTCTTTTGTTTTCTCTCCCTGGTTATTTCCCAGTTTTTAATTCTAGGACATTTAAACAGTTTTTACTAAAGTATTAAATGAGTTGTCTGGAGCAAAAGCTATCTTTTATAGCTCCTGATCTGTAAGAGTAATCTGTCCCTCTAATTAGCATCTCAGGAAGTATGTTTTACTAGTTTTATATTAAACATTTTAAGAAATCAGAGGGGTGTTTATCTTTTTTTTTTTGGTAAATAGCTAAAATTTAAAATAACTACAAGGCCAGCAGGGGTCTGACTGCTTGGGTTCCAGTGGGAGCAGGTAGTTCTCATTACAGCTAAACCAAGATAGACCGGCTGTCTATCTTTTGGTCATTGAAAATAAACAATACGATATTTATCTCCAAATGTAACACCAGCTTATAATGCTGTTTGCCTTTTTATAGAAGTCAAAGCTTGGTTTTAGGTTAACATTACATCTAGAAGCCCACCCTTCTGAAAGGCAAATAGAGGAAATCTTATTTTTAGCAATGGTGAGAGAGACAGTGATTAAAGCTATCTTATCTAGGGGTCTCTAAAGGTCTGAAAGCAGCAGCATTAGGCACCTGAATTATCTGGTTTTCCTGTGGTCTATATATTTTAAAACATAAGACTACTGGTCTGGTGACAGGAGTCTTATACAAGGAAGCATAACTATTGTATGAAAAGGTCAATTTGAAGTGAGTACTTTTAGGCTATAAACATCTCTTTTAGAGATAGATAGAATCATTGGCTGGAGGATTTGGCCCTGTGCATTGAACCAAGTCTTTAGACACATGTGTTCTTTATCTAATCACCCAGGTAAACAAGTTTAGCAACTGGACAAGATTTAAACTTGAAGCTCACAGGTGAAATTTATATTTATCA
>PVKA01028237.1:0-29617 GCA_004027165.1 Ctenomys sociabilis
CAGGACCCACCATCCTGGACTTAAGAGATTTATCAAGGCCGTGGACCACCACCACCCTGCAGCCCCCTCCCCCTCTCTTGGCCACTACTGACCCCCTTCCCCAGACTCATCTTCAAAAATCTGGGACACCCTGACCAGGTCTTACGTTCAGGTCTGGATTGATTTGTCTGTGACCCTCTAAAATAATTCAAGGTTTGCTGTTCTGGACACCATCCCCGGATGACCAGCCGATTCTGCATAGTCACACTAACAGTTCCAACTGATAAGAAGTGGCTGTGACCCCCGACCGTCACCCTCAGAACCTGCTTGTTCCACCTGCTCTCTGGTACACAGATAAATTCTTTCTGCAGTTGTTAAACTATTGGTCAAAATATGTTGGTAAATCTAAGCTAAAGCATAAAAATGTTATAAGGTTATGATGTTACTTAATGGGACATTTATGCCTATTTTGCATTTATATGTGTCACATTTGAACTGGTTGCTAAATGTTCTGGTGATCCTTCTTTGACTTTAGACAATAGTGCTAAAAATAATGCTTGCAAGCTTTCCAGTGGGTTTTATGTAAAATTCTGTAAAATGGGACTTTTAGCCAGCTTAGACTTAAAAAAAATACATGCCTGTATATGAAACATGGGACTCCTTTTTCCAGTTAAATGACATTAGGTCGGCAACCGTTCTTAAAGATTTGGAGGACAGGTTTCACTGGGATAGACTGGTTCTGATCCCCCTCTACATGCTAGAGGGAATGTCAGGCCTGCTCTGTTTCAGTTTCCTTCTTTTGGTTTTACTCTTAATTTTCCATCTCTTTGTACTTTAGTTTTTAGAGGCATGTAAAATTCAAAAAACTCTGACTGTTCCAACTAAGTGAAGCCCTTAAAAAATGATTATTTGTTAGTGCCAAAGACAGGGAAGTCATTTAAAAAAAAAAAAAGACACATACCCCTTCTCTGGATCAGATGAGACAAAGAGGACTATGCCCGTCCAGGAGGACGCATATAACAACCATGTCCCAGCTTCATGTTCTGGGCAGGGCTTCTTGGGAGGCTAAACCTGAGACACAGTGGAGAGAACTGACTTCTGGGTGACACCAGAAGGAGCTATCTCCAAAAGCCGCACACTTATGGGACCAAAACACATTTAGTGTGAGGGAGGATTCAACCCTTTTCTCCTAGGTCTAATTATTTAGGTGTGTAAAGAGTTATGGAGCTTAAAGCCTTTATGTAAAGTATTAGGTGATCTTGTTTAGGCTTTTAACTATCCCTTATAGAATTTGGACAAACAGTGGATACTCTGCCAGCTAGTAAGTGCTTTTAGAGCAGGTGCCACTCTTTAAAGCAGAGGACAGAGTTTCCCCAGCTGTTTGGAAAACCCCCATTAAAGCCTATGGCTTATGGAATGTTGACCAGAGAAACTGCTGGATTCCTTTCTGGAGACATCTCTGGTTGTGTGGGCTGAAAGAAATCAAGAATACCCGAGGGGTTATGCCATACCTGAAGGTTTCTTGGTGGAAACTGGCTGCTGAACACTGAAAGATCTCCACATGCCTATTGTACTTTTTCTAGTAAACTAGAAATTCTGCCTGAACTTTTCAGGAGAACTTAATGCATCACTTCTTCAAAAATTGGACTGAGACAGCTTGCAATACTTTACATTCCGCAGACCAGCAAAAAGATAAATACCTGTCTGATTTCTTGTAATGTTTAGTAGATGCACTAGTAAAACATACTTCCTGAGATGCTAATTAGAGGGACAGATTACTCTTACAGATCAGGAGTTATAAAAGATAGCTTTTCTTCCAGACAACTCATTTAATACTTTAATAAAAACTGTTTAAGTGTCCTATAATTAAAAACTGGGAGAAAATCAGGGAGAGAAAACAAGAGACAAAGATAGCTGCCTTTGCTGCGGCCTCAAATCAGACCCTTAGTCTGATTCACTGAGCTCCAAGAATAGCTCAAAGATAATGAGGTTCATCTGCTACTGCTGTCAGAAGCCAGGCCACTGTACGAGGGACTGCCTTAGGAGGCCCACAAGCCATGCCCTGACTGCCAAGGCAGCCACTAGAAGTGAGAGTGCACTCTGAGGTAAAGGCCCCAGAGCTCAGACTCATATGATCCAGTAAGACTGGACGGCCCTGGGCCTGCCTCCTCCCTCTGGCCGGACTGTTACCTCCACCTGTCATCTCCATGCAGGAGCCCTGAGTAATCATGACTACAGGAAAAACCATATTTGTTATATTTTAATTTTCACACTGCAGTAGCAACATAAGCCTGGAATTGGCATCGCTCAAAATCATTTAGTTGTCCTTTTCTAGTTTTCTTTTCCTCTTGTGGATTCAGAGGCTCACTAACTGCCCAAGCTGGCTCTGAGCTTGCTTAAGTCGGGTCATGGAACTCATGGAGTGATCCTCCTGCCTCAGCCTCCCCAGTGCTTCCTCAGCCACCCCAGGGCTGGCATTATGGCTCTGCCCCACTGCACTCAGCTTCCTCTTTCTCTTATACTGTAGCTTTGGATCCAACTTCTATAGCTGTGCTCCTCCTGCTTGAGGTGCTGAGTATTCCTTAGAATCACAGAAAACAGGTTGGAGGAAAACTACATGGAGTCCTTGTGTGGTGATCTAGGGCTCATAACACATTGCCACAAGGCGAACAGCTTAAGACCAATGCATTCTGTGACAGCTGTGCAGGGCTGGCGCCTCCCATGGAAGTGTCTGCTGCACCACTGCTTCCGCTGGCTGTGGGAGGCAGAGTTCTTACAACTTTGGATGGCAGTAGGTGTGGCTTATGTAGGTGTGTGACGTTGGGATTAAGGATTCCAAAGGCCTGGGATTAAGGGTGTGGGTGCTCCCCACCCTAAGGGTGGATAACCTGGGTGAGATATAAGGAGTAGAAAGACAGTCCTCATTTCACCTTTCTGAGGGTTCTGTCGGCTTCTTACCTGCTCTCATAGGTGACTACGCCGCTCCATCCTGCGGGGAGGCAGCTGCTTAGGGACTGAAACCTCCAGAGTGCGACCTGAACAGGTGATCTGCTTTCCCTTTGCATGTTGGGTCTGTGCCTAGAAGGAGAAAGGTGCCCTAGACACTGACTGCCACAAAGTCTGCTCATCAGGGACCTGGAGGTGACTGCACTCACGTGCCTTGCTTGCTTCAGCTGCCTGAGGACACAGAGACCCTGTGCTGATAGAAGGAATTTTCCTGCAAGAAACGGATAAAGATCCTGTCAGAATCTTCAGGTGAGCACAGGGTTCTCTCAAGATGCAAATTCATACTTCTGTGCTTCACTTTTGTGAAATCCTGTGTTTAGGAGGCTGAAGGCTTTCCAAAATAGATGTGGAAGCAGCTTTAATATAATTCAGGGAAGGGGATTGGCCCAATAGCTCAGTGGACTAAAGCACCTGCTTTGGTAGAGCACAGCAACCAGGGTAACATCCCCAGGCCAGCCGTACCAGCCAACCCCTGGGGTGCACTGAGACAGCGATTGAGACTGGGCATTGTGGTGCATGTCTGTAATCCCAGAGCTTAGGAGGCTGTAAACAGGATAATTGTTACAAGTATGATCTACATAATGAGACTTTGTACACCCTGTAGATCCTGCCCTAAAAGCAGAAAAAAAAAATTAGGGAATTATTTTCAGATTATGTGGAGCTTTGCAATTTTTACCTCCACTAGAACTTGATGTGATATTTTCATTTTTGTATTACCCTATCCAAACGTTAAATTCTTGGAGGACAATTACTAGGTTTTCAAGATTTACTTTTGGCCTCATGGTACTCAAAATTTGCAGAAAGCAATGGAAAGCTCATGGAATGGGTAAGATACTAGGTTTTCAGGAACTTTCAGTTGCAGCCGTGGTGTTTCAAATAGTAATAGAAAAATCTGGTGATGGCTGTGGAAGCATGGCATTGGTGACTGCAAAGAGGTCTGAGAAATAAGAGAGTTCAGTGCACTCATTCTCATAAATAGATTTATTATTATTATTATTTTTTATTTTAGTACTAGGTCTACAGGGTCTCATTAGGTAGATCAGACTCAGTGATCCACCTATGCTCAGCCTCCAAGAGCTGTGATTACAGGCGCACCCCTCATGCCCACCTCAATCACCATCTAACTGTGCCCTGGGTGTGGGGCTGGCAGGGCAAACAGGGGATTGAACCCTGGGTGATGTGTCTGCCTAAGCAGGCACTGTAATCTGCTGAGCTATTTGGTCAGCTTTCGTAAAGAGATTTAAATGTCAACTACTGTGGTTCATTTCAGAGCACAGTGAATTACATGATACAGCTGTTATTTTAACTGGAGACAAAGGTGTTTTCAAGGAGTGTCTTTAAATATTTCATCTGATATAAGGAAGACAGATTGTGCCCCATACCTACTAGTTAGAATGCATTCTAGACTCTTTTTTATCAATTTTAATTATTCACAAAACTGTTGTGGAATAAACATAACTTTCCCTCCTAAAGCCACAGAAAAGTCAGTTTTGGCTATGAAAACAATGCTGGAATCATTTCCATTGACTTTCTTCATTATTTATGTCAATGTTAATTTAATCTCACATTCTCACTATCCTTCTCAGATCATATTTTAATTTTCTAAGGAAATGGAGTCTTTTTCTGCTTTTGAATTAACTCAGTCCATTCTAGCTCACTCTCCTTTCCATCTACCTCTTTTGTGTAAGGAGCTCCACTGTTCTCACCTAATGCTGGCTTTAATTTCATACAGAGGGTGACAACAATATTCCAATGCACAGCTCAGAGTGCAGTGCTTGTGCCAGGGTCCTAAAGGATCGATGACTCTTTGCTTCATTAATCCCACCTCGCTCTCTCTCATCACAACTACAGATTCCCATAGAGCAGGACTGCAGAAATCTCCTCTTTCTTTGCAGAAGGAGGAAGCTGGTCCCTGTGGAGGTCACTGTGCTGCTCAGCCTCAGAGTGTCCCCAGCTCAAGCTCGAGATGGATCTCCCTCCTAGCCAAGGCCACTGGTCCAAGAAAGACCTCCAGAGGTTACTGCAGCGTATTGAGAATAATCTCCTGTCCTGCGGCAACTCAGGGTCAAAAGCAGACCAGTCACAGCCAGACTGGGAGAAAATAGCGTTTGAAGGCTTCTCTGGGGAAATGTGCAAACTCAAGTGGACAGAGATCTCTTTGAAATTAGGGAAGTTCCAGGCACTGGAAGAATTACTGCAAGAAGCCAGAAAACTCATTCACAGTCACAATAGAAATAATGAATCCCAGAAGCACCCTGACTTCCCCAAAAGGCCCTTGACGGCTTATTTCCAATTTTACAAGGAGAACAGGCTCCACTACTCCCAAAAGTACCCTCACATGAACAACTACAAGTTAGCCAAGATCCTAGCTGAGAAGTACAGGCAGCTCCCACAGGAAAAGAAGCAGAAATACACCGAGGCATACCGGAAGGACAAGCAAGCATTTGAAGAGAAAGTAGCTCAATTCTGGCAAAAACACCCTGATCAGGTCCAGAGACACCAAAAGTCTAGTGGGGCCAAGAGGTGCCCAAGAAAAGCTCCAAAAAGCATTCAGGACAGTGTGCAAAGTGTGAGGCTTCCATCCAAGACAGACACTCTTGGCAAGTATGTGAAATTTCATGGAGAGCCCCCGAAGCCCCCCATGACAGGATATAATAAATTTCATGACGACTGGTGGTCAAGGAAGGAGCTGGAAAACTTGTCCCCCAAGGAGCGCATGGTGGAGATCAGCAGGCGCTGGCACCGCGTGACCCCGGCCTTGAAGGAACAGTACAAGCAGCAGGCAGAGGAGCTGCAGAGACAGTACTGGGTGGACCTGGACCTCTGGCTCAAGGGTCTGTCCCCTGAGGAGTATGCCGCATACAGAAAGAGAAGCTCTGGGAAGGGCAAGATCGTGACCTCACCTGGAGACCCAAACCCCAGGTTCAGCAGGAGAGACCTGCTGCCCTCCCCAGCCCACCCTGTGCAGGAAGGGCCAGAGCAGGAAAACAGGCTGCAGGCTTCGGGCATGGGTGCCCCAGGTGCAGTGTCCAGCAGCTTTCTTCACTCACCCAGATCCAAAAAAGCCAGGAAGGAACCTGTGGAAGAACATGGCAGTGCCTCAGACTCCAGAAGTGGAGATGAAGACAAGGACAGCAGCTCCTCCTCCTCCTCCTCCTCCTCCTCTTCCTCCTCCTCCTCCTCTTCCTCCTCTTCCTTCTCCCCCTCCTCCTTTTAGGCAGGCTCCTGGGCTGGTTTTCATCAGAGCAGGGCTCCACCCTGCACTGTTAAGAGAAGGCCTGCACAATGCCAGGACTCCTCCACCAAGACTAAGAATTGCCCTCACAGCAACATCTTGTCTCCCTCTTTTTCAGTCTTTTCTTTCTACCTCCTCCCTCTCAGTAGAAAGAAACAGAGGTGAGAACAGGAATTCTAAGCAGTACTTTCTAGCTGGACCACATACCCCTGAGAAATGGCCCTTTTGCCATGAGCACCCATTAGCCCTCTCTGCCCTACCCTGCCTTGCCCCAACACCAGCATGTAGTGTTCCTGTGGTTAAGGCCATCAGTGTGTGTGCCGGGACCATCAGGCCATGGTCAGTGCACAAAGGGGACACAGCCAGTGTTCCTGGCAGTTCCCTCACTGCTCTCCCTGTGATACTGGGTCCTCTTCCACCTCCTGCCTTTGCCCTTCTCTGCCACTCTCCCTCAGGACTCTGGCCCTAATCTGGGCTGAGGAGCCTTTGGTGGAACATGGTGTATCTCATCCAAGAAACTCTACCTACTCTTAGTCCCTCTCTCTCCCTGAGCCTTGAAGTGGGCAGTTGGTCATCTCCACACTTGGAACCGACAAACTTATGTACTTGGAATTGCCAAGATTTCTAAGATCCTGACTTGTATTTTCACTCACCTCTCAATGAGGCTTTTGTTACCACAAAAATAAAAAAATAAATAAATAAATAAATAAATTGTCAGTGTGTTGCATTTCAGTGAGCCCTAGTGTGCAATCGACACCCCATGACTGTGTGCTGCTTCCTCTCCAGCAGTTGCTAGCCTTATTCAGAGCAGAACTTCTTAATGCTTCCTAATGTCCTGGGTCAGTGTGTAGCACCTTTATTGTTTAGTATAAATATGCACAGGGAATGCTATAGACAGAGATAAGGGCCAGACAAAGCAAACCTGTGAGATCTGACCCTCTTTCACACATCCCTAAGCATAGTTTAATTATTGTGGTTTTCTACCAGTTCTGAAAATATGTTAGAGTGTTCTCACTCTAATCCTACACTAACTACACCCTGCTAGTTTTGTGCTCTGTTCTTGTGAATGCTAGATCCATGTTCATTGGGTCACTTGTATAGGGATGCTTGCTTGCATTTTGAGTGTTTTATTAAGTGTCTTTTTTTAAAATTCAGTTTTAGCCTGTTCATACATAAGTAACAGTTCAACTTCTTAATGTTGTAGCCCACTGTGTTTCATGTATGCATAGTACAATGTTTAAATCGTATAAAATCATTAGTTCTTCTAGCATTAATTTCTTTTTTTGAAGCTTGTGAAATTCTTTTTCCACACTTTTGAAATGGACATTATGGTTATTGCTAAATATATTTGAGAAGACTTTATGAATTTTATGTGTAAACACTTTCCAAAAATAAAGACAAAAATGGACAGTTTTAGCTCTAATTTCTTTTCTGCACTTTGTTTACTTCTAATTTCCTTTGCTTGCAAATGCACTGAACTACTCTAAACAATGACATATTTTTGAGGGTGGATAGCTTTCTTCTGCTCCTGACTTTCAAGCTAAAGCTGACAGGACTTTAACTGAAAATATGATGCCCACTAATTTGACCTACATTGCAGAATGCAGCAATTACAAAATGACCCTTTAGAAAGAGTCTTGCACTTCCATTTATTCTTATGGTCACCACAGAGAAAGGCCTCACTGACCTGAGTATAGCTGATACTTTCTCTCTCTGATTTGTGTTTCTATGAGGTAATTCTTAATGAAGGAAAGCCAGCAAAGCCCCAGGCCCTTTGAGAAGCTAGGACTTCCAAAGCCTGTTCTCATATACAGCCAAAAACAGAACTCTGCTAAAAAAAAAAATTCATACTTCAGGCTGAGGAGATGGCTTAGTAGAATAAGTGCTTCCCTGGCAAACGCAAGGGCCTGAGTTCAACTCCCAGTTCCACCAAAAAAAAAAAAAAAAAAAAAAAGAAAAAGAAATTCACACTAAATTCTAAGTATCTCACCGAACCCAAACTGTCAAGATGAAGTCATGCAGTTTCATGAGAAAAAAAGACTTCAGAAATTCAAGACTGTCCAGTTCCTTGTACACAAGACCTGGATAAGGATGCTTTCTCTCCATTCATTCTTATAGGTACTGATGTGTGATTCCAGTGTAAGTCCTCTTCTCTAAATACAGCTGATTCTATATACTGTATGTATTTTGTTTCTAAGAGTGAGTACTTAAAGGAGAGAGGGCAGATATGCTCCAGGCCCACTGGGAGAGGCCAGCTAAACTGGATCTTCCAAAGCCAGTTCCTGTGTACAGCAAAAAACAGAACTCTGGTTAAAAATTTTCATGGTAACCACTGGAACTCACAGATCCCCACCCCACCAGTCTCCTTTGAAAAAGCGTCCCTGTTCCTTATACAGAAAAAGTTGAAGATTTTTCTTTTTATTTATCTGTCTCAGCTTGCTTTAAGGGAGGGTCTGGTAAAGAAGGTGGAGGTGGGGTTCAAACATCCATTTCCTGCTTCTGACTGAATTTGTGTGAGAAAGCCCTTAAACAACTTATTTAACAAGCAGGAGTCTAGCTTTCCTCTTTATTCTTATGGTCACCAATACATGAGCACAGGGAAAGGCCTCACTTCCCTGAGTATAATTGATACTCTCTGCTCTATGATTTGTGTTTCTATGGAGAATTTGTAATGGACAACAGATAAAAGAGTCTCAGGCCCTTTGGGAAGGTTGACCTTCCAAAGCCTGTTCCTGTAAAGAGCCAAACATAGAGCACTGGTGAAAATTTTACACTAGAAACCAGAGTATCTCATAGAACCCCACTCTGCTAAGAGTGGAAATCACACAGTCTCATGAGGAAAAGGATTCCTGAAGTTTGTGATTGCCCAGCTCATTGTATAAATTAGTGGTATAAGGATTCTTTCCTGTCCATTCATTCTCATAGATACCGATGTGTGAGTCCCATCTAAGTCTTCTGGTTCTCTAAACACAGTGGATTTTCTGTGATCTATGTATTTTGTTTCTAAGAGTGAGTTATCAATGGAGAGGGGCCAGCTAAGCCCAAGGCCCTTTGAGAGAGGCCAGCTAAGCTGGGCTTTTCTAAGCCTGTTGCAAAACATAAAACTCCAGTTAAAAATTCCCATGGGAACCACAAGAACTCACAGATCCTCACCATACCAGTCTCTTTGGAAAAAGTATCCCTGAAGATCATGCCTCCATGGTTCTTGTACAGAAAAAGTTGAGAACAATTTTTTTTTATGGCTGGCTCAGCCTGCCTTAAGGGTGGGTCTGGCAAGGCATGCAGAGGTGGGTTTTAAACTTTAGTATCCTGTTCCTGACTGTACTTGCATGAGCAGGTGCTTAACCAACTGAGCTAACAAGTAGGCCCCCTTTACAAAGAGTGTTTCTCTCTACTTTATTCCTATGGTCTACAATGTGTGAACACAGAAAAAGGCCTTACAGAACTAAGAATACCTGATGCTTTCTGCTCTATGATTTATGTTTTTATGAGGGAATTCTTAACAGAGAAAAGCCAGAAAATCTCCAGACCCTTAGAAAGCTTGGAATTCCAAAGACTTTGTGTATACAGCCAAACACAGAACTCGGGTGAGAAAGTTCATACTAGAGACCCAAATATCTCACAGAACCCTTCTCTGCAGAGAGTGGAAATCATGCACTCATGAGTAAAAGGATTCCTGAAGTTTGTGACTGTCCAGCTCCAACACTCACCATAACACTAAGGCAAATACTAAATCCTAACCCTAACCCTAACCTTCAACCTAACTCTATCCTAACCCTAACCCTAATCCTAATCTTAACACTAAAATTAACCCTAAAGTTATCTTAAACCTAACCCTAACTTTAATAACCCTAACACTAAATCCTAAACCTAACCCTAATCATAACCTTAATCTGAAATACTAACCCTGACACTAACTCTACCTTAATCCAACCCTTAACTGTAACACAAACACTAATCCTAAACACTATCCTAACTTTAACCCTAACAACTAATCTTTACCCTAACACTAAATCCTAACCTTATCCCTTACCCTTATGCTAACAGTCACCCTCACATTATCCAAACCCTAATACTAACCCTATCCCTAACCCTAAATCCTAATTCTAATCAGAATCCTAACATGAACTCCATCCTAACTCTATCCCAAACCCTAACACAAAACCTAACAATAAATACTAACCCTGACTCAAATCTTAACCCTAACCATAACCCTAATCCTAATCCTAACTTTATCCTAAAACTAATTGTAACCCTAACCCTAAGGATAATCCTAATCCTAAATCATAACTCTAACATAATCCTAATCTTAACCGTAACTGTAACTCTAAACCTAACCCAATGTTATCCTAACCCTACCACTAAACATAGCCCTGACACTAACCCTTAATCCTAACCCTAGCCCTAACCCTAATCCTAACTCTAATGACATCCTAACCCTAACATTAACACTAACTTTAAGCCTAGCATTAATTGAAATACTAACCCTAAATCCTAACCCTAGCACTAACCCTAATCCTATCATAACACCAAATGCAGGACTAAACCTAATCCTAAATCCTTATAGTAACCCTAACACAAACTCAAACTCTAACCATAAACCTTATCATATGTAACCCTAAACTGAACCATAAAACTGAACCCTAACCCTAACACCAACCCTATCCCTAAGCCTAACTCTAACCCTGAAACGTAATGCGAACACTAACCCTAAACTAGTCCTAGCTGTAACCACAACCTAACCATAAACCTAACCCAAAGACTAACTCTAACACTAGCATTAACACTAATACTAATACTATCCTAATCCTAAAACTAACCTTAACACTAATGCTAAAAATAAACCCTAACACTAACCCTAACCCTAACCCTATCCCTGAAATATAACAGTAAACATAACCCTAACCTTATCTTAACCCTAAACCTAACCCTAACCTGATCACTAACCCTAACATTAATACTAACACTAACTCTAATACTATCATAATCCCAATCATAAAGTAAGGCTAACAGTAAATCCTAACCCTAACCCTATCCCTAACACTAACCCTAACCTGATGCCTAATCCTAACTCTATCCTAACACTAATACTAACCATAACCCTAACTCAAACATTAAAGCCTAACTCCAACCCTTACCATAACCCTAACTCAATCTTAACCCTAACACTAATCCTAACACTGTCCTAACCCAAACACTAAACCTAACAGTAATGCTAACCCTAAATCCTAAAACTAACTATAATCCAAACCCTAACATTAATCCTAATCCAAAATCTAACCATAACTCTAAGCCTAAAACTTAACCCTAATATTACATAACCCTACCTTTATCCTAAACCTAAACACAGAAATAACCTTAACCCTCACACTAACACTAATCCCAACACCCACCTAACCTTAACTGTAATGCTAACACCATTTATCCTAAACCCTGACCCTTTCCATAAACCCAACCAAAACACTAATTTTATCCTAAACTCAAACCTTCACATAAACCTAACTGTAACCCTAAATTGTAACCTTAACCCTAACACTAACTTTATCCTTACCCTAAACCTATTCCTAACCCTAAGACTAACCCTCACCCTAAAACTACCCTAACCCTAAACCTAAACCTAACACTAAATCCTAACCCTAATCCTAACTCTATCCTAACCTGAGCCCTAACCCTAAAACTAACATTAAACCTTAAACTATCCTAACCTGATACCTAACACTAAACCTAACTCTAAATCCTTACATTAACCCTAACCAAAACTCTAAACCTAAATCCTAACCCTAACCCTAACATGATCCTCACCCTAACTCTAAAACTAACCCTAACCCTGAATCTGAACTGTAACCCTAACACTATCAATAACCATAAACATAATTCTAACTTTATCTTAACCCTGACCTAACCCTCACCCTAACCCTAAGCATAAAATAAATGCTAAACCCAACCCTAACACTAACCCTTACCATAACCCTAACCCTAACTCAAACTCTATCCTAACACTAACCCTAATCCTAACCCTAACTCTAGCCATAAATCCTAATCCTTACCCTAACCCAAACCCTAACTCGATCCTAAACCTAACAGTAACCCTATCGCTGACATTAACCCTAACAAAATGTTAACACTGAACCTCCCTAACACTAAACCTAACCCTAAATCCTAAACATAACCCTAACCATAAACCTAACTGTAACCCTAACCCTAACCAAAACTTTATCCTAATGTTAACCATAACCTTAACTCTAACCCTAAATCCTAAACCTAATCCTAACCATACCTCTAACCATAACCATAACTCTATTCTATATCTTACCCTAATGCTAATTCTCAGCCTAACAGTAACCTTAACAGTATCTTAACCCTAATCCTAATCTTAACACTAGCTCTAACACTAAATCCTAAACCTAACCATAAATCTAAACCTAACACTAAATACTAACCCTTACTCTAACTGTATCCTAACACACTAACACTAACCCTAACAGTATCCTAAACCTAAGTCTAACAATTATGCTAATGCAAAACCCTACCTAACTGTAACTAGCACTAACCCTACCTCTATTCTAACCCAAATCCTAATCATGCCCCTAACTCTAACCCTAAATTCCAATGCTAACCTTATTCCTAATGCTAACACTATTCTAACACTAACTCTAAACCTAACCCTTGGCCTAACACAAATCATAAAACTATTCTAACCCTAAACCTAACCCTAACACTAACCCTAACCCTAAATCATAATCCTAAACTTCACCCTAACTGTAATGCTAACAATAATGGTAACTTTAACCTAACCCTAACCCTAACACTAAACCTAATGATAAATCCTAAACCTAAACATAATTGTAACCAAAACCCTAACTCTAGCTGTATCCTAAGCCTAACCTTTACCCTCACCTTAACTCTGAACTTACATTCTAACCCTAACACTATACTTACTCTAACACTAATCCTAACCCTAAATGCTAACGCTAACTGTAACACTACCTCTAACCCATAATCATAACTGTTATCGTATGTAACCCTAACATTAAGCCTAAAACTGAACAGTAAACTTAAACCTAACCCTAACTCTATCCTAATTCTAATCCTAACTCTAACTCTAACCCTAACATTAGCGCTAACATGATCCTAACCCTAAACCTAACCCTAGCACTAACACTAACACTAACACTAACCCTGAATCTTAACTCTAACCCTAACCCTAACAACCCTAACCCTAGCACTAACTCTAACCCTAAATCCTAAACCTAAACCTAACCCTAACTCTAACACAAATTCTAACTCTATCTTAAAACTAATCCTAATCCTAACCCTAACTCTAACCTTAAACATAATCCTAACTTTAACCCTAACATTAACTCGCTCCTAAACCTAACAATAACCCTAACCCTGACACTAACCCTAACATTATCCTAACACTAAAGCTAACACTAACACTCAATGTAACCCTAAATCCTAAACCCCTGCCTAGCCCTAACCCTAACCATAACCGTAATCCAAACCAACTTTATCTTAAACCTAATGCAAATACGAACTCTAACCCTAAATCCTAACCCTAATCCTAACTCTAACTCTATCCTAAACCTAGTGCTAAACCTAACCTTCAGCCTAACTGTAACAATAACCCTAAACCTAAAACTAACCCTAAATGAAACCCAACCCTAACTGTATTATAACCCGAGCCCTAACACTAACACTAACAGGAACACTATCCTAACCCTAACCCTAACAGTAAACATAACCTTAAATCCTAATGCTAACCCTAACCCTATCCATGAATCTAACCCTAAACCTTAGTCTATCCTAACCCTAATACTTAACTTTAACCATAACTCCAACCTTAAATCATAACTCTGACCCTAACCCTTATCCTGACTCAATCCTGACCCTAAACCTAAACCAAACCCTCAGCCTAACACTACTCCTACCACTATTCAAACCATAACCATAACCATAACAGTAACCTAACACTAAATCCTAACCCTATAGCTAATAGTAACCAAAACATTAAACCTAACTTTAAACTCACCCTAACCCTAGCACTAAATCTACTCTAAATCCTAACTGTAACCTAATCCTAACCTTAACCGTAACCTTAAACCTAACCCAACTTTGTCCTAACCCTACCACAGGCATAACCCAAACACTAACACTAAGTCTTAACCCTAAGCTTAGCTCTAACCCTAAAACTAACCATATGCTAACCACACTAACACTAACCTCAGCCATAACTCTAAGCCTAACACTAATTCAAATACTCACCCCAAATCCTAACCTTAACCATAACCCTAAATGTAACTCTATATTATATTTAGCACTAACACTAACCCTGATAAAACACTAACCCTAAATTCTAACACTAACCTTAACCCTAATCCTATCCTAACACAAAATCTAATACTAAAACTAAACCTAAATCCTTACATTAGCCCTAACACAAACTCAAAACCTAACCATAAACCTTATCTTATGTAAATCTACATAGAACCATAAAACTGAATCCTAATCCTATCCTAATCCTAACCGTAACCCTAAGCCTAACCCAGTCCTAAACCTAAACCTAACCCAAACCCTAACACTAACACTAACTGGAATATATCCTAACCCTAAACCTAACATTAGCACTAATGCTAACATTAAATCCTAATGTTAACCCTAAACATAACCATAACTCTAACCCTGAAACGTAACACTAACCCTAACCCTAACTCTATCTTAACCCTAATCCTAACCAGATCCTAACACCAATACTAAGTCTAATACTATCCTGATCCTAACCCTAACCATAATCCCAAGCTTATCAGGATCTCTTAACTCTATCCTAACACTAATACTAATCATAACCCTAATTCTAACCTTAAATTCTAATGCTAACCCTTACCCTAAGCACAACTCTATCCTAAACCTAACCCTAACTATAAACCTAACACTAATCCTTACATAATCCTAACCCTAACCCTAACAGCAAACATAACCCTGAATCCTAAACCTAACTCTAACCTTAACCCTAACCCTAACCACAACAGTAACACTAACTTTATCCAAAACTCTAATGCAACCCTAACCCTAACACTAACCCTAATAACAAATCCAAAACCTAACACTATCTTAACAATAGCCCTAACCCTAACCGTAACCTTAACCCTAACCCAAAATCTATCCTAACACTACTCCTAACACTAACCCTACATCTAACATTAAATCCTAATCCTAGCCCTAGTCTCAACACCAACTCTATCCTATACCTGACAATAATGCTAACCCTGACACTAACTCTAACTCTGTTCTAACACTAAACCTAACCCTGACATTAAACCTAACACTAAATCATAACCCTAAACGTAACTGTATCCTAACCTGAACTGAAACACTAACACTAACAATAACTATAATACTGTCATAACCCTGACCCTCACCCTAACTCTATCCTAACCCTAAACATAATCCTAACTCTAACACTAACCCTAAAATTATGATAAACCTAATTCTAACCATTACACTAACCCTAAATCTAACCCTAACCCTAGCCCTAAACCTAATCCTAAATCCTAACCCTCGCACTAACTCTTACCTTAACCTGATCCATAAATGTAATACTAACACTAATCCTACCAATATCCTAAACTTAACCCTAACACTAACCCTAAAACTAACACTTAATCCTAACCCTAATGATAACTCTCACCCTAAATGTATTCTGAGCTTAACCCTAACACTATCCCTAAAATTAAATTCTAACCCTAATCAGAACCCTAACAGTAACTCCATCCTAACCCTATACCTAAACCTAAAAGTAACCCTAAGAATAAGTTATAACCCTAACCTAACCCTAACCCAAACTGTAACCCTAATCCTAACCCTAACTTTATCCTAAAACTAATTGTAACCCTAACCCTAACCCAAACTGTAACCCTAATCCTAACCTTAACTTTATCCTAAAACTAATTGTAACCCTAACCCTAACATTAACCCAACCCTAAATCCTAACTCTAATATAATCTTAACCTTAACCATAACCCTAACCCTAACCCAATGTATCCTAACCATACCACTAAATATAACACTAACACTAACCCTAAATCCTAACCCTAGACCTAACTCTAGCCACATCCTAACCCTAACCTTAACACTAACACTAACTCTAGGCCTAAAATTATCTAAAACACTAACCCTAAATCCTAACCCTAACACTAACTCTAAAAGTAACTCTATCCTATACTTAACACTAACCCTGATCCTAACACTAAGACTAACTATAAATCTTGATACTAACCCTAACCCTAGTCCTATCCTAACACCAAACCTAACACTAAACAAATCCCTTAGTCCTTACACTAACTCTAACAGAAACTGGAATCCTAACCACAAACCCTAACTATAATAACCATAACTGCAGCCCTAACCTCAACCAAAACTTTATCCTAACATTAATTCTAATCCTAACCCTACATTTGACCCTAAATAATAACCACAATCTTCAGCTTAACACTAACTCTATCCTAAACCTAACAAAAACCCTAAACCTAACACTAGCTCTAACACTATCCTAATACTAAGCCTAACCTTAACACTAATGTTAATACTAAATCCTAAATCTAATCCTAACTCTAACCCAAACTCTAACCCTAAATCCTAAATCTAAACCTAACCCTAATCCTAACTCCATCCTACGCCTAATCCTAACTCTTACCATCAGCCTAAAAATAACCCTAATACTCTCAAAACTCTATCTGTAACCTAATGATAACTGTAACCCTAAATCCTAAACCTAACCTTAACCCCAAACTTAACCCTAAATCCTAACCCTAGTCCTAAATCTATCCTAATCCAAGACATAAACATCACACAAACACTAACCCTAAAATTATCCTAAATTTAACCCTAACAGTAACCCTAACCCTAAATCCTAAACTTAACCCTAAATCTAATTGCAACCTTCAACCTAAACCAAACTATCCTAACCCTAATTTTAACCCTAGCCCAAAATCTAACCCTAAATCTTTACCATAACCCTAAACCTAATCCTAACACTAACTCTACCCTAACACTAACATTAATCTTCACAATATTCTAACCATAAGCCTAACCCTAACACTAACTCTCAGTGCTAACCATAAAACTAAATATAACCGTACCCATAACCCTAACTCTAACTTAATTTAACCATAACCCTAACACTAAATCTAACCCTAAATCCTAACCCTAACCCTAACTGCAACACTAACCCTAACTGCAAATTTATCCAAACACTTACCTAATGCTAACCCTATCCTATTCCTAACCATAACCATAAACCTAAATGCAACTTTATTGTAAACATTACCCATTACCCTAACCCTAACCTTAAACCTAAACCCTAACCTTTACCCCTAACACTAACTCTTACCCCATCCGAAACCCTTATAGTATGTAACACTAACACTAACCCTAAATCTAAACTATAACTCTAACCCCAACCTTAAATATATCCTAACCTTAACCCTAATCCTAACCCTAAATCTAACACTAATTGTAACATTATCCTAAGCCTGATACTAATTATAATCCGAACCCTTACCCTTTTTCTTAACCCTAACCTAACCATAACTCTAAATCTGAACCCTAAGCCAAATCTTAACTGTATCCTAACTGTAAACCAAACCCTAACCCTAAACCTAGCTCTATCCAAAACATAACTCTAACCCTCACACTAACTCTCTCACACTAACCCTATCTCTAACAATACCCTAACACTAACCCTAACTGTAACACTAACCCTAACCCAAAATCCTAAACTGAAACCTAAACCTAACTGAAAACCTAAATTCTAACCCTACCCTAAATATGCCTAACATGAGCCCAAACCGTAACACTAACCCTAACACTACCCTAACCCCATCCCTAAGCCTAACCCTAACCCCTAAATGTAACCCTAATCCTTACCCTATCATTATCATAAACTGTAATGCAATACTAACCCTAACACTAACAGTAACCCTAAAACTATCCTAATCTTAACCCTAACCCAAACCCTAAATGACAGATACTGTTAGAGTTAGTGTTAGAGTTAGGGATTGGGTTAGGATAAAGGTAGGATTAGGGTTAGCATTTAGGGTTAGAGTTATGGTCATGGTTAGATTTAGGATTTAGAGATAGGATCAGTGTTATGGGTAGGGTAGTGTTAGAATAGTTTTAGTGTTAGTGTTAGTGTAATGGTCAGAATTAGGTTTAGGTTAAGGATAAAGTTAGGGTGAGGATTAGTGTTATAGTTAAGATTTAGGTTTAGAGTTAGGGTTAGGGGTAGGGTTTTTTTTTAGGATAAAGTTAATGTTATAGTTGAGGTTAGGGTTAAGATTAGGATTTAGGGTTAGAGTTAGGATTAGGGTTACGTTTAGGTTTAGGTTGGTGTTAGGGTTAGTGTTAGTGTTGGGTTGGCATTAGGGTTATTAAGGTTTGGGTTAAGATAGAGTTATAGTTCAGGTTAATGTTAGTGTTAGGATTTAGGGTTAGAGTTAGGCTTAGGGTTGGTTTAGCATTATGGTTAGTGCTAGGGTTAGGTTTAGGTTCAGGATTTAGGGTTAGTGTTACTGTTAATGTTAGCGATAGGGTTAGAATGGTGTTAGGGTTACTGTTAGGGTTTAGGGTTAAGGATAGGGTTAGTGTTAGAATAGGGTTAGGATTTAGTGTTAGATTTATGCACAGTGTTAGCGTTGGGGTTAGGGTATGGTTTTAAGTTTAGGATTAGTGTTGCATATGAAAAGTGTTATGCATGCTTACGGTCTAGACAGGGTTAGTATGATGATTTAGTGTTAGATTTGGTGTTACTGTTCCGGTGAGGATATATTTATGATTAGGGTTAAGGTGAAGATTTAGGGCTATCTTTTGCATTAGTGTTAGACTTAGGGTTAGGGTCAAGGCTAGTGTTAGTGTTAGGGTTAAGGATTAGTTAAGGATAGAGTACAGTAGGGTATTGATTTGGGTTACACTTAGGTTTATGGTTAGGCTTAGGGTTAGGATAAAGTTAGGTTATGGCTATGGCTACGGTTAGAGTTAGGATTTAGGGTTAGGGTTAGGATTAGGGTTCCGTGCAATCCAATGCAATACCATGTGCTGCTCTACAGCACGCGGGCCATTCCAGAGCTGTTTTTGCTCTAACCCATCCCCAGCCCCAGCCCACCTAGAAGTGCTCAGAATTCGGGGGTTCCAGGTCCTGTGAGGCCCTGGTGGGAAGTGGACTCATTGTTAACGCTACAGGGACGGAGGGGGCTCAGGGAGTAAGGCTGGCTTCGCCTGGAACCTCTGTCCTCACCACGCCTGGATGGGACATGCCAAACCTCCTGGCCCTGGGCCCCTTGGTCTAGGGCAAGCAGTGGGGCTGGCACGCAGAGTCCTATGGTCCTGGGACTGGGGTGCTCAGGGACGTGCGCCTGGGCCTCCCGGAGCAGGTTGGGGCAGGTGGGTGGGTGAGTGCTCTCGGGCTCGCGCGTGGAGGGCGGAACGTGGGCGGCAGCTCCACCTTGGGCCCAAGGCAGCAGCACCAGGCCGCGGGCGGGCGGGCCATCTGGCTGCCCCTGAGTGCCCTGCTCAGGTGGGGACCCAGACCACTGGAGACGCCTCGCCCATGCCCCTGCCAGGCCTTCCTATTCTGACGAGATCGGGCGCGTTCAGGGTGGTATGGTCGTAGACAAAGCCTTCCTATTCTGGCAGCTGGGACACGAGGTGTCCACCCTTAAACCCGTCCGCGCTCCCACAGAGTCCACTAGCGAGGCAGATCGTGGGGTCGCTGAGCTGCTTCAGGTTACAGCGGGGGCCCAGAGGCGCTGCCCGGTCCTGGTCTCCGCGGCTCCGGATCCCTTCTCCGGTGTGGTCTGCACGTAGGCGCACCGGACCCGCGCGGCCCGTGATTGCCTGCCGTCGCCATGCCTTGGTCCCAACGGGTCCCCACCCCAGCCAGGACAGCACAGAAGGATGGTCGCTGGCGCGGTGTGGATCTGCTGACCCGAGGGAGGGGGGCGGGCGGGTACAGAGAAGGCACGCTAATAGGGAAGGCTGGTGAGTAAGTGTCCCCGAGGCTGGAGGGGCGGAGACAGTCAGGAGACCGTGTCCCAGGCCTGTACCCTGGCGGCTAGGGCTCTGGGCTCAGCTGTGAGTCCTGGCTGTGGGCGGGAAAGTGCTGGCCTCCCTTTTATAAGACAGCCTGGGCAAAGGGGCCTAGGTCTCAGAGCTGGTGGGCATTTGGACACCCTGCCAGGAACCCTGACAGGCAGACTGGGCTGGGGAGATGCAGGCCATGCCTGCCTGAGAATCCTTCAAAGGCTATGGATGTCATGCCTGTCCCTAGGAGTCTGTGCTATTCCTAGGCACAGAGGACACCAAGTCCCTTCCCGTTTCTGCAGGCTCTGGGAGGCTGTGGTTTCTGGCTGGCCTTGGCCTGGGAGCGAACCTGGGAGCTGTGGAGCTGGGGAGGCCCTGGGCCTTCCCAGGCCCAGTGTCCACGCCGGGCAGTGCGAAAACACGCTAAGCAGTCAGGCCCGCGAGGTTCTGGACCTGTACCCAAGACTAAGTGTCCACCCTGGTGCAGAGCAAGTACCATAAAACCGCAGTGTTCATGAGAAACCAAGCAATGTGGTCTTTAGAGTGCAGACCACAGAGAAAGGAAGAAGGCCTGAGAAAAGACAGGAAGGGAGAAGACACAAAAACACCATGCACACCAAAGCCCAGAGCATAAAGAGCTGTTGCTTTAAAAAGAACAAATCTCAGTGTGATCCCTAAGGAAGGCAACCTTTGACTGAATGGAATAAGAAAAGATCCTGGAGGTGGCAACGGGAGAGCTGGGGCCCACTGCTTACAAGAAGAGACCTAGAAGGAACCCAGGATCAAACATGGGCTCCAAATGTAAAGCTAACGCTCTCAACGCTGAGCAAACTATGTCCTGATTAGCAAAAAATAAATAAATAAATAAATAAATAAAAATAATAATAATGAAAATAAATAAATTGGGTTAAAAACTTTAAAAAAAGACAAACATACTCATGGCAATTCTTAAGTGTGATTTTTGTTCCAAAAACCTCTGGAAATAAATCATTATGAACGATGCAAAATGAAACATAAAATCCCGGATCATCGTCAAATTTGTTCACTTACTGTTTTAAAAAAGTAGAAAATTCTTCAGAAACTTAAAAAATGCTAAATAGCTCTTATTGTCGAAAGTAAATATGCTGGTAATAATCACTTACTCTAGTTAAAAGAAAATCAATCCAAAAATTGTGCAGTAAAAAGCATATACAATTTGAAAGAGAAAAATTGTGGCCTTTTATTAGGGCCACAACTGAAGAAAAAAAGAAAGAAAACCCCTACACTTCACCCAGGGCACACGCCTTAAAACCTCCTGCATCTGCTATTTGCCAATTGAAAGAAATTCATAAAATGAGTTACCAAACAAATATGTTCAAAATACATTCGGTAATGATTCCTCGAATTTGACTTTTTTCTCTATGTACTTATTTTAAAATGTAAACTAATTACGCCTTTTGCCCAATGTGACTGGTCATTCCCACTATCGAAAAACGGAACCCGAAAGTCGGTGGATTTAAAAGCACGCAGACCAGCCGCAAGATGCATTTAATTGTACATAACCACATTCTTTGTTGAAATAACCCTTCTCAGGGGTTTAATCATTTAAAATCAATAGTTCCTTTCAAAACATAATAAAATATTTACACTTTATACAATATTAATCGGTTAACAGATCACCGCGTCGCTAACAGCGTGTTGGAGGTTCGCACCTCGCCAAGCAGCGCCGCCAGAGGTGACCACGGGATCCCGGGAATGCAAATGAAGTCCGCGGAGCGGCTCCAGAATGACTTCGGGGTGAGCGCCCAACCACTGGCAGCGTCGGAAATACTAACAGTGAGGAAGCAGGCCAGAATGACCCTGGCAGCGCTCTGCACCCCAGAAGCAGCAAGCGCCGTGGCCCCAACCTCGCGGTCCAGCGCGGCTCCGAAGCGGACCGAGGCGAGCGCAGGCGTGCGGCCGGCAGCGGGCTGTCGCCCTCCTCGTTCTGCAAGCGCGAGGTTGGAGGAGTTCACGGGTGGAGCTGGAGGCGGGCCGGGCCGCGGGTGCTAAGCGAGGCCAGGTGCTTAGCTCCGGGCCTCCCGTGCCGGCCGCGGGGCGGGGCGGGGCGGGGACCGGGAGAGGTCGCAGCCAGTCCCCGAGGACCCGCCGCTTTCCCGGTCCAGCGTGGGGCTGCTACCCAGGGCGGGGTTCCCTGCCAGGACCCCTCTTCTTTCTGCGGCTGCGACACCTCCGCAGCCGCGGGCACAGCGCACCTCGGGTGCACGGAGGTCGGGCGAGCGGGCAGGCGGGCGGGCGGCGCAGAGTCCCGGGTGCAGTGGGGCCGGGCTCTGGGAGGTTCGCGCTCGCGTCCCGAGTTTCCAGCACGGCCTCGAGCGCGTTTCTCGCAACCGAGTCCAGTGTGGTAACTCTGGCGCCGCCCTCCTGTCAGCGCTTTTTAAGGGGGACCGACGCGCAGGCGGCGGAGCCAGGGGCGACCCTGGGGCCTAGAGACTGGGAGGCCCCAAGGTGGGCGGGCCGGATGGAGGTGCCTCGGGCTTTCAGGGCGTGTCGGCGGACCCCGCCGGCCTTCAGGGAGCTGCGTTCCCTGCCCGCGGGCTCGCTCCTAAGGAGGATTTGCGCAGGAGCGGCGGCGGGGCAGGAGCGCGCCCAGGCGTCCGGGCCAGTACGTGCCACCTTAAGCACCCCCTTCCTCCCAGGGGCTGAGCAGGGCCGCGGGAGCCTAGAAAGTGAGAGTGGCTGTGTCGCGCGGACGCGGGCCGGCGGGATCGCACGCCAACCCGCGCGGAGGAGCCCTGGTCCTCGCGCCCAGCCTTGCGATGGGCCCTGCCTTGCCCTACCGCGCTCGAGTGCCCGGAACCCTTGGCCGCCAAGGATGCCTGGGAGGACCCTGCCTTGGTGCAGCGCGTGGGCGCGCGCGGCTCGGCGGGGTGAAGGGGATGCACCAGGCCGCTCCCCGCCAGACCAGGCCCAGCCCCGGCCCGCGCGGACGCCTCGTGAGTTGCGCGTCCCCGCGGCGCCTAACCAGGCCCTTTCCCGCGCTGCGCCAGCTCTGCTGACCTGCTGCTGGCTGGAACCCCCCCACCCCCGCGCGCGCCCATCCCGAAATAACCCGAAACGTCCCCTGCCCCCACCCCAAATTATTATTTTGAAGGCGCTAGATCTGGGGACGCCAGGGCGCAGGGGGTGAAATCGGAAACCGGGGACAGCCCAAAAGGACTCACTCCATGCTCCCGCTGACTAACGCGCCTGATCCGCTCCTCGCTCCCGCTCGCCACTCGCGTCCTCACCAGCACTCCGCGCCCACGAGGACACCCGCGGCCCTACAGCAGCGGCGGCAGCACAGGGCGCCCGCCCAGCCCAGCGCGACTTTCGCCCTGGAGTCGCTGCTGCTGCTTGGTGGACAGAACCCCGGCCAGCCGAGCCCGCGGCCACCCGTGAGCAGTAAGTACGGGCGAGCCCAGCGTGGCCGGCTGGGCTCCGCGCCCTGCCTCGGCCTCCCCACCTGGTCTCCGTAGGTCCTCGCCCCGCGCGGTTCGCTGCAGCCTCTCGCTGCGGTGTCGCCAACGCTCTGTGCGCCGCGTCCTCAGGTGTCCTCTCATACTCGTCCTCACCGCGAGGCCTCCGCGGCGCCGGCCTGTGACCCTAGCCGCTGGGTGCCGGCGGCCGGGAAACTTTCCGTGGCGACTTGGAGAGGTGTCCTGGTGCGCCGCGCGGATCCAGGGCGTCCGCGCGCGGGCTGTGGAGACGCACGGGGCAGCGAAGACAGACGGGAGCGCCTCTGGCCAGAAGACTAGGAGAATCTCAGGAATGCGGCGCGCTTGCTCTTGGGGGTCGGGGCTGGCTTCCTGTAGTGTAGCCACAGTGCTCGAAGGGCCACACCGGCGGCGCAAGCTCGAGGTCGCCCCAGACTGCATCGGGCGCCCAAGGCCAGGGCCCGGTGGACGCTTCCTTCCCTAGCTTCCTGTTCAGTGCTTGGCCCGACAGAGGGCTGCCCGGTGCGTGACTCAGGCTGGGGACACTGGGACCCTGGCGATGTGAGGTGGAGGATGTTGGTGGGCCGCCCTATGCCTGTCACGTGTGTGAGAAGTTGTCCCTCTCTCTCCCCGCCCTCCCCTCCCTTAGGTCCCCGCGCTCTATTGCGACCTGTGGGCGGGAGCCTGGTCCCCTAGCCCGAGCGTCTAGGAGTTGCACAACAACAGTCCGCAGCCCTGAGCGGCGCAGCCGCAGCCCAGACGCTGAGGGGACCCCCAGCGAAGGCAGCAATGCAGGAACAGAATGGCTGCCCCGAGGTCGCTCGCGGGCAGACCAATGGTTAGCGAGGTGGCCTGGGCCCTGGGAGCTAAGCTTTGAGGGTTGGGAGCTGGCCGGGGTCGGGCGGGAATTGCTGCTCGGTTACAGCGCCTGGACCGCCTCCGCTGAGGGTGGCTTCCTCTCCAGTTAGAACCAGACGGTGATTTACCCAGAGGGTGGCACTTTTTGGGCACCTTGCTCAGCACACCTGTGTGCTGAGGTGTTGGCAGGTTTATGTCACAGCCAGCTGTTTCGAGTTTTTCCTAGAGAGCTCTGCAGCGCTGTAACTTTAGCCTCGCCTAGGCGCCAGGTGCAGTGATGAAGCTGGGGTGCGCTGGCTTCATGGAGTAATCGGTGCACACAGGCCCCCTAAGGACAGTGTGCTGGTGTTACTTTGTTTTAGGACAGCGCTGTAGGTAAAGGAGTGGCTTCTGGGAGCAGCTCCTGGTTATAGGAGGGCTAAGGGCAGTGGAGAATCATGCATGCCCCTGGAAGTCCCATTGTCCCTGCTGTCTGCAAAGTTCTGCCTCAGGGCTGATAACTTTGAACCTGTTAGCTTCCCTCCCAGGAATTTAGTATTATGTAAAGGCTTTTGCTTTTGTTTTCAATACTAAGTGGCTAGAAAAAGTAACTTTATAACATATAGATCAAAGAGAAATGCAAGCATTAAAATATTTTGGTTTTCGCATATCAGTTGCTTGCTCTTCTTACGTGAAAAATGGACAGTTCCGCGCGTTATGCAGAGGTGTGTGTGTGTGTGTGTGTGTGTGTGTGTGTGTGTGATAAATCCTTCAAAAATTTCAATTTTTTTTTCCCCTGGGCCCCCCAAAATTTTAATTTCTAAGGTTGTTTCCCCTAACATTTTCACAGTAGCTTATTTAATGTAATTCTTACATTGGCTGGGCTAAAATGTTATGGCAAACTTAGTGCTAAGCTAACAGCCCATGTACCAGATTTGTCTTTCTAGATCTGGAAGTAAATACTTAAAATGTCTGCTCTCTTTAAAGAGTTAAAGCCAGATATCTTATAAAATGACACTTTCTGGTTCTTGCTTCTTTTTTTTATTTCTGTTCCTATGCATTCAGGATGGTTTGCCCTAAATCATCATATTAATCATGTCTCTAGGGAAGGGTTAGTTTTAAAAAAAAAAAACTGACTATGGAGTGTGGCTTATCTGTCCATTTGGAGATGTGAGACTATAACTTCTAGGAAGGAAAAGAAAGCCTGACAGTATTGTGACCTTCTTTCAAGAGAGAGATGTGAGCCTGTGCCCTCCTCAGACCTGCCTGTACTCTTGGGGTGGTTTTGTGTAATCATTGTGTGAACTTGAAGGAGAACTTTGGGTGGAACCCCTGGCTGGGGGCTGAGGGGGCAGGTGAGGCGGTGTGAGAGCTGCTGCTGCCCACACTGGAGGGGTTTTGTAAATCCGGGGATTGAGGCACTTTGTGCTCTAAAAGAGGCCTGTATGTAGGACAAAAGTTGGACTTGAAATTTCACTCTTTCTGAAAACCTGGAATTTAGTGGATAGGAAGAAGTCTCTAACCGTTTTAGAATGTCAGAAAGAAACTGCTAGCAATTATACTGTCCTAAAATAAGGCTCCCCCATCTCCTTGAACTCTAAAAGAAATCACCTTGCTCCACTGACCAGGGGCAGTGTTAGTGTCAAATAGTGGCTGTACTTCAAATTTCTGAAACTAATTCTTATTGGAACATTTACCTTAAATTTTAAGCAAACCTCTGTTTTTGTCTTCGTTAAATATTAAAAAAAAAAAAAAAAAAAAAAGAAAGAAAGAAAAAGAAAAAGAAAAAAAATCGTGCAGGAATTGGAGGCTGAAAGTGCCCAGCTCAAATAATTTTTCAACTTCATCTGTGTACTACTGACATTTGTAAGAACGAAGGAAGTCAGGCATTCAAAGTCCCTGAAAATTGTTTTCAGCTTGAGCCAGGAAAGTGGGCAATGTGTCCTGGGCAGCAGTGGTGAGCAGTGGAAGCAGAGGTGGCAGCTTAAGCTGGGTCCCCAGTGGGACTGGATCATCTGTGAGCTTGACTAAGCCTGAAGGGCCCTGGGTGCAGGGTCCGGATGTCTGGGGGAGCACTGGGCCAAGACTCTGGGAGAAGACAGCTGAGAGCCCTGTAAGTTTGGGAAGGAGGAACGAAAGGCCAGTCCTGGGAGAGCTAGGGAGGCTCCTTTACTCGGATTCCAACCGAGGATGCTGTGGCCACAAAACAGAGTACTAGCCACTGTAGGATCATGTGAGCCACGGAGGGGCTGTTCTTGCCACCCATGCCCACCTGCCTTGGTGTCAACCCGCTGAGTCCCGCGCGGCTCCGCCTGATGGTCGCTCGCGGTGCTTAAACCCTTGACCCTGACGGTGTCACGTGTTCCCTCCGCCTCCTACCAAGCCACAGGACCAAATTTTGCAGGGCGTTGTAACCAGGGGCAGGGCGGCTGCCTTGCTTGGGCTGCAGCTAGGGAGAGCACTTGGAGCATTTGGGAGTCGCGCAGCCGCGTGCCTGAGTGCAAAGCACAGGCACGGGAAGCACTTGCGGCCCTCGGGGTGCCCGGGAGGTCGCGGCCCTTGCGGGGCTGAGGCAGCAGCATTGGCTGGAGTCAAAGCCCGGTTCGCTCTTGCCCTTTCTCCTCAAAGCTAGAGCCCTAGTTAGCCACCTGCGCACTGGGAGGTGCCCCCTGGCGCTGAGTGGGCGCCTGCTGTCTGGAGGGTTAGAGAAAGGCTAGGTGGGAGCCAGCCAGCAGTGAAGGTCTGGGCTGCTCCTGGAGAGGTCCTTGACTCTAGTTCCAGTCGGGCAGGAGCTCATGAAATGGACAGGGGCGTTGGCTCCTGGTTGTCCATTTGCTGGCTGTTGCTCTGTAAATGTGTCTACTGCTTTCTCGTTTTGATCACGGGACTGGCAGGTTTGTCTGGGTTTCCTCCTTTTCACCAACAAATGCTGCTCATTCTTCCCCAGGAGCGGTGGTGACTGCGTGTTTATGCGTTTTCTCTCTAGCCATCTCTCCTGCCACCAGAGCTTGTCCCGAGAACTCACTCTATCTTGGTCTGAAGGGACCCTTGGCTTCAAGTCCAGGGAGCAGCTATCCTAGTGTTGCTCCCTGGCACTGATGCCAGAAGTGTGGGAGGCAGTGAGCACTGCCAATGGGAGGACTTACCCTGCTGGGTTCTCTTATCTCAGGAGCTGATCTTCCTGGCTGCCTTATTCCTATTGTGAAAGAACATACAAAAGACTGTGGGCTCAGGTGTCTTATCAGATGCTTTTTCTTGGGGGTAAGGGAAGAAGGGAGCTTCAGGCAGGAGAGAGTAACTAGAAGCTGAAAGAATCTTTGTGAGCTCTTAACTTGACTTTACTAGGAGGTATAACATTTACCACTGCATGGTGACTTTCTGACTCAGAGACAGGCCTCTTCCCTGCTCTTGCTGGCACCACTAGGCCCAGCAGGGTTGCTCAGGACAGGAGAGGGGAGATTTGAGGGAAAGGCCTACTCAGTAGCTTGTGGTGAGCAGCTAAGTAGCCAAGCCACTTCAAGGCTTCTCATAACTTGAAATGTTCTCTTTAATGACCTAATGGATAGGCTTCAGGGAAGACTGGCTGGAGTGACCACCTGGCTGTGTGCCACCAGCTCATCCAGAAGGAGGGGAGAAGCCTCTAGTCCCAGCCTTTGCTCCTCTTCTTCTCTTCAGCAACTGTATTGTGCCTTTGTTGAATGCAGTGGCCTTTCTCCCTGCCTTAGAACTGCAAGAACAGACAGCTGATACCTGTGCAGTTCTTTCTTAGTATGCTTCTGTCATGGCTCTGTCACGTGAGACAACTCTCTGGAGCTATAGAGCCTTGCCCAGGACCACACATCTTGTGCACACCTGGCCCCCCAGAACTCTCCCCTTGCTTTCCCCATTTAACTCCATGAGGAAAGTGGAACTCACTTACTAGGACACACTATACCCCATTTCTGACACACCTGCCTGACTCTTACTCCTATATGGACCTGTGTCCATGTGTCTGAATCTATCTGTTCATTGCTCCCTTGAATTCCACAGTTTTAGTTTTTCTTTTTTTATCCTGGAATTGAACTCAGGACCTTGTGCTTGTCAGGCAGGTGCTGTGCCACTGAGCTATATCCCCAGCCCCATACAATCTTACTGACTTTGGTTCCTCTTTTCTGCTTTCTGGCTTTAGCTTGTTCTCTTTCTGCAGAGTCCCACAGGTCCAGCCACTAGTACCTACAGGCTTGGGAGGTCTCTCCATTCCATCTTATGCTCTGTAGAATTTGCTAACTCCAAACACATACCTGCTTCTAAATTAGCTCTCAGAATACACATCCCAGTGCATGTAGTTGGTCTTGCAAAATTTTTCACACTTCCCATCATTGGAATGATCCTAATGACTCATCAAGCACTAACAGATGGATACATAAAGTTGGCTCAAGTTCCTGACATCTCTCAGAATCCCTCAGGAGAATTCTTCCCCCCACTGTCACTAGGGGTCACTTGCCAGAAGCTGGGCCTTGCTTGAGGGGAGCTGGTACATGGTGAGCAAGTCCAAGGCAGGTGTGCCCTGAAGCCCAACTCTGAGGTCTTGAAGGTGGGCAGGCTGGGTTGTCTTGATACAAGCAGTCTGTGTCTGCCCTGGGTGGCAGGGCCAGAGGGGCAGAGCACTGAGCCAGGCCAGTGAAACATGGCAGAGAAGTAGGAATCAATGATGTTGGATCAAGAGGTTTAGAAGGGAAGGTATTGGGTTGAATGTTCCCTGTGTGGAGTCCTCACACATCACTCATGTGTGGTCCCTATGTGTCGGGAGCCGTTTTAAGATGGCGACCGCTCCTCGCTCCCCCGCCCATTGTGTCTGCCAAGATGGCGCTCATATCCGGCTTCCGGGTTCTTGTTGCTGTGCCTGGGTCCCGCCTATTTAGGGAAATGCCCGCCACTTTTGTGACTCTGCCAATGATATGCGAACACATGTACAACTGTGATTGATCTATGAAACCTATATAGCTCGCTCTGGCAGGAAGTTCATTGTTGCTTGCACGTAGGACGCCGC
>PVKA01028238.1:0-29617 GCA_004027165.1 Ctenomys sociabilis
GGAAGGGAAGCCAAGGGAAGGGAAGGGAAACAAGGGAAAAAATTCACACTGGGTACAGGGGCACATGTGAATAACCTCTGTTACTGTACAGGGTGAAATAAGAGACATGCATATTTGAGATCTGCCTAGATGGTTTAGCTAGACTTTAACTCAAAATAAAAGGAGAAGGCTGAGATACAGCTTGGTGGTAGAGCATCTTCATAATCCTCCCTCTCAAAAAAACAGTTCAGTTCTTAAAAGCAAGCTATCACCTTGCCGTTCTCTATAGCCTGGAGACAATGGTGGGGCTACCAGTTTCTTTCCTGGTCACCGTCTCCCCAGGGAGCAGCGTTCCTCCTTCCGTCCGCTCACCTCTACCTCTTTCTCTGGAGCCACCTGGCAGACACACCCTCTTGCCTAACTGCTTGTCCCATGTCACCCACATGCAGGTTATCTGCAGTCCTGTTCTAGCCTTTCGCGTGCACCTCTGCTCCCGCTTAGCTGACTCCTTCTCAGAAACTTGTGAGTTTTCCTGCCACCATCACATGACTTGAGGTCTTAAATTGCAGGAAATTTTTCACACTAGCAGAACTAATGATTAAAATATTGTTAATTAAATGAATGTTCAAGTGAATGAATGAGGATTGACATTCAGTTTGGGGATAATAATATTAATTATATTATTAAATATTTTATGCCACAGTTTATTTGTTTCCAAATGAGTACAGCACGCTCCTACAGAAGATGGATTTTAGGTGCCACTAAGGATTGATTACTTTTATCACTGAGTCCTACACTGATATTTTTGAGTCTATCTATTGAACAAAAGCCAAAATTCCTCTGAAATGTTCATTTTATGATCATTCATTTATCAAAATAATTAATAATAAGAGAATATGTTTACAGAATAAGGTATCAAGGAATGCCTCTTTATTATTATATTTATAAAGCATAACTCAATATGAAGAAACACAACCAATCCCATTACAAGCAATCACGTATGCTAATCTTTAAGAGAAACTCAATTTTCTTTAGCTTTTCTATTTCCTGTAGACATATCCAACATAATCCTGTACTACCCTTAAGGTGACAGTAAATTCCCACCCAAAAATTGATGCAAAAATCGAAAGCTATTGTGCATACAAAAGCCCAGTATGAAGTGAGAAGCACAAGGCCAATACCACCCATTAATATTTCAAGGTCAACCTTCCCAGCATTTATTTGCTGTCCTTATCCATTATTGACTTATTTTTTTTCTGAAGCTTCTTTCTAATGACACCACAGGTAAGGTAATGGCCCCAGCTATCCACAGTTCTCCCACACAGGATTATTCCTTTCCACCCTCTCCGTGCGACAACAGCACCCACCACATCCGCATCCTGGGTATGACAACACGTGTGACCATGCGCCTTTCTTGGACCAATGTAACACAGAAGTGACTGTGTATCAGGAGTGGCTTTTAGAGCCATTATCCCTTTGGTGTCATTTCATTCTCTCCACCCATCACAGGAACTACGCTGCCCATGGAGATGGTTTGTTCAGTCCATGTCCTAGAATAAATAAAACCAGGAGCAGTGGTGCAGCCACTAATGAGCCCTGCATTTAGCACACATGGGAACTAAACCCCTTGCCCTAAGCCATGTTGGCACTGCAATTTATCATCCGGACTAGACGTTTTTGAGAATGACTGGTGAATTGTCAATAATTTTAAACAACAGACACAAATGCAGAGAGTCCTGAAATCTAGAAAGAATGTGAACCCTCATCTCTTAATATGTTTTAAAGAAATAAATGTGCAGAAATCATCATAAAAAAATACTATTTTACTTCCCCATATTTCCCACTGCCTTCATTTATTCCAGTGTGGTCTTACAATCAGATTTCTAAGAACAGTATTGATTAGCATTGTTTTCATTCTGTGAATATTTAGCTCATTCATATGTCTATCATTACTCACTTCAATTTGCTAAAAGTGTTCACCTAGAATTATCACATTAAATCTTTGCAGGATTTCTGGCACTAATTTGACTCCAAATTTCCTTCTAAATGTTTAAATCTCCTCTCAGCTTATTCACATGAATCAGACACTTATCAATTTCATTTTCTTGGAATTATTGAAAATTCTTGAGATCCTGGAGGCTCTGAATTCCTTCAGACAGAACAGCATCCTTTGCACTGAGATGCAGCTGTCATCCATTACTCCCCTTCACCAGCACCGCGTGTACTCCTGTGGTGATTTTCTCCCAGAATTGGATATATTTATTCTACTTTTTACTTTTTAGGTTAATTTCTTTGCATTGGTTGAACTACATGGATTAGTTTTACTGAAAAAAATTATAGGATATAATGGAAGTTAATTTTTTATATTTGCATGTCTAAACTATCTCTAACTTTCCTCTTAATTAATAGTCTAAGCAATGGCACAATTCCTTTTAAATATCATTCGAGTTTCTTCATTAAATCAATTTCTATGTTTGAAAGCAAAAACTAGACAAAATTGCCATTCTGAGCTTTTTGCAGGGTCACTAAAATCACTCTCCTATTGAGATGCAAGCAACATTTGTCTCCTAAAATGTAAAATTGTACAATGATATATGCCTTGGTATAAATCTATTTTTATGCATCATGACAGCAAGTTATATATATATATATATATATATATATATATATATATATATATATATATATATATATATATGTTTGTTTAAAAAGTGTATTTTCCCTGCTTGGGAGGTTGAAAACAGGAGTACCACTAGGAGTCCAATCTGTGTAGAGAGACCCTATAGTCTGTGTACTAAAATACATACAAAAATACCTTTCCTCTTCCTTTCCAGTAAGCTACATTACTATATAAGCTTTGCTCAGAAAGCTGGAGAGTGAGCTTGAGTATAAATCCAGACTCTGAGACGATTAAACTCAATCACCTCTTCCTCCAAGGAAATGATGTTCACTACAAGTTTTCTACAATTTAGGAGAATCAGAATAGAGAAGAATAGCTATTTTCAAACTCTTTATTAAAGACACATAATATGCACTGTTGTCTAGAGTGATTGATGGAAAGGTATAAGATCCAAACTTTGGCCTAGGGTATGCAGCACTCTTTCTACTGACCATATTCCTCTGAGTTCACATGCCTAGAGACCTACCTCTTCAAACTATGCTACCCTCTCCACATCACATTTGTCAACTGAACTCACTGGTGAATGCATCCAACAGGGGAATTGTGGCTCTACAATACGACCACTTTGAAAAGCCCTTCCTCACACATGAAACTTTGGGTAATGCTCTAAATTCAAACCACAACTTTTCCTCCCCTGCACATAAGGATCATATGCATCTTACTGTGAAAAAATTCATTCAATCCAGCTCTCAAAAGTTCCAAAATCTTAACATTTCTGGCATTTCTGAAATGTCCAAGGACAAAGTCTCCTCTGAGAATCTAGGCCAATCCTGAGACCCTGAGATTTGAGCTTCTGTAAAAATGAAAAAGTACAAATAAATGCTGCTGATGTAATGGCATAGCATAAACCTTCCTACTCCAAAAGAGGGAAGTGCAAAGATAGAGTGGGAGCAGGACCAAAGAAAGACTGAAAAGGAGTACAGTTAAATCCTGCAGCTTTGTGCCCATCACCTGGGGCGCATGTGTCCCAAATGAGCTGGGCCCGCCTCTACATCACGGTCACTGCAGCCCAGGGCTTCTCTCTTGGGATAGCATCACTCGCTTCCTGCAGCTGGCTGCAACATGGCTGCCTGAACCTACTTCTGCACACCTATTGAAGAGCCACCATGTGGGTGGTGTGAAGACTTGCCACCATCTGAAACAGTGGGAAATCTTCCTTGGACCACACCGGTGGGTTCTCCAAGTGACAAGCTGGCTGCGATGAAAAGTGTCCCTGGAAGCAGAATTCTCAGCAGCTAGTCTTGGGCTTGGCCCTCGGTAATTCTCTTCTCAAATGAAAATCTTTTCCTTCTGTGTCGCTGAGCCTGTGAGAGTGGGGTCTTGGTGTCTCCTCAGATGCCGTCAAATATCTTTCCCACTGTCCTGAAGTAAAAGACTTGGCTTTTAAAAATTCTAATTATTTAAAACAAAAAACAAACAGCTTTCCTCCATTCTAAATTTATAGGCATTTTTTGCTGAAGAAAGTGAAAACTTTCCTAATGGGCTTATTGCTCCAGATTTACATGAGAGCTCTCATTAAAAGTTACCAGAATATCCCTTGCCCTAGTCTGAACTTCTGGCTGCCATGAGATTTCCTCTGAAAGATTTATTAGTACTCTACTATTACTTTTAGTCTCCCACAAAGTCTCAGGGCATATAGAAAATGAATAAAATTTTTCTGCAAGAGTATAACACACCATGTATCCAGCCTGCCTGGAAACGGTGCCCTTCTTCACAACTGAAACCTTCTGATCCTGGTGCCTACATTTCCCTTAGTGTTCTGCCCTTCTGAGCACTGACCAGAATTTTCCATTGAGTATGTCTTTCAGAATTTTAAGACTTCTCTGTTTTACTTCTCCAAACTTTTGCAAAGTCTTCCCATAACCCAAATCCAAAGACTCAGAAACCAAGTGGTCAGGTATAGTCATAGCAACAACCCCCCACTTAGTACCAAAATGTATTTTAGTCACTTTCTGCTTCACATTAACAATACATGCAACACATAAAACTTAAAGGAAGAGAGAGAGGATTATTTTGGTTTGTGGTTACAGTCCATAGGTGGCTGTCTCCAAAGCAGAAATGGCACAGCAGCGTGGCATTTGGAAGAAAAATTATTCCTGCAATGATGTCCAGGAGGCAGAGAATGAAAAGAAGAACCTGGGTAAAGAGATATAACATTATAGATCACATTGCCAATAATCAGTTATCTTCTCACCCAGGACCACTGCCCAATAGCATACTCAGAAACTAAAATTAGCAGAGAATGAATCCACAATCGAGGACCATTCCCATATGATCCACCCGCATTCCAAAACATGGGCCTTCGTGGTAGTGGTGGTGGGGAACCTAGAGCAAACCCTAACAGGGGCTTATGGAAACTGAAGACTGTGATCCTGAGTGTGAATGGGGAAGGGGCAAGTGTGTAAAGTGACCATTCAAAAGATTTCAATCCTAGATGATGCTTTCTTTCTAACCATCATTTGGCCTATATATAATACCAGTATTTGAAAATAAATAGAAACAAATCATAATATGCTGTTTAAAATGTATAGTATTACAATCATCAGAGCATAAAATATTCTATAATGTTTAAAATAGGTATAGCTCCTGGTCAGGCAAACCTATACTCCCAGCACATGGGAGGCTGAGGCAAGAGGATCGCTGTATGTTTGAGGCCACCCCGAACTACAAAGTGAGTTCACAGACAAATGGAACCACGTAGTGAAACACCACCTTTAAAAGGCAAAAATAAATAAAATAAAAGGCATGTAGGTCCTGAAGTCATCACAACACAACCATTTCTAATTCTGTACAAATGGAAAAAACTCTTTGAGAATTAGTAGAAATATTAAAGAGGACAGATAGTAAATACTGGACATGGAGTTTGAAGGTCAAGTATCGAAATGTACGCAAAGCAGAAAAATGTAAGGCGTTATGATTTGCATCTAGTTGTCACCCCAAAGCTTCATGCAGTCATGGGGAAGGGAATCCTGGAGTTTGAGATTAACTCATGATCTACTGGGATTATGGGTCTTACCACTGCTGTGATTATGGGTATGAGTAATTCTCCCGACCTGGAGTGGACAGCCTGAATGTTATGTAAGAGACACAGAGATAGACTTCCTCTCCATTGCCATTGTTGCTACTGCCCCCTATTTTGCCCTCTTGCTCTTTGCCACCATGTGAAATGATGCTTTCTGCCCTGTGCCACTGTGCCTTGGAGCCAGCCGAGTACAGACTGAAGCTTTCAGTGACCGTGGGCTACATAACCTTGCTGTCCTTCATTTCGAATGTCAGGTATTTGTCCCAGCAATTAAAGAAAAGTAGCTGAGACAAAATGCACGGTAAATTTTCTATTACTTCATTTTACTCATGGCATATAAAAGGATGTATGAGTTAAACATTTAAATAGGAGGAACTTAGGGTTTTGCAACTGCTTTAGCCTGTGTGTAGTAGAACAAGTAGAACAACAGACATAGCAGAAATGATGCTCATAAAGACATTTTTAAAAGTGTTTATTGTATTCATATCAGCTTTTTGGAATTGAGAAGGTCATTTCTTGAGCTCAAGCCTTGCAAATACTCTTTAATGGAAAATCGCAAATATAAAATCGCAAATATATAAAATATAATTAAGAGTAAATAAAAACAAGGAATAAAATTTGTTTAAGGTATATCAATCCATTGACCAAGGAATCCTCTTAACTTTCTCTAAGTATTTCCTCTTTTACTTGTGTACATAATAGAAATGTCATATATAGTACTGAAATTCCTAAAAGTGACTTAAAATCTGTGCATATAAACTATAGTATCACTTATTAGGTAACTGGTGTGATATACGTCCTAGGGTTCCCAGCAATATTTTCTCATATTGTTACTAGAAATATTATCAGTACTCAATGGGGAACAATGATCTATCATAAGAAAGAGTAGTATTGAGTGGAAATAAGTGCAGTGTGTTAGCATGAAGAAGCCTCTTCTGTGAGTTCACATACATGGATTTATCTAAAAGTAAAGATAACAGAGTTCTCAGTGGAGTATGTAGGCAGAATGTGGCTAAACAGAAGGGAAATCCATTTGGAAAGCTCCAAGGCAGAGGAGGCCCATGGTTTAAATTCTTTGTACTTGGCCACAGTGGTGTAAGACACTCACTCAGCACTGGTGTCCTGTGCTTCTTTGGTAGACTTTGAAGAACAAAGAAGAAGAAACCGTATCCAGCTCTCCTAATTTCAGAGAATTTTTCCGAAGAAAGTTCCATGGTTAAAGTAAAGAAGCAGGTTTTTAGATTTTAATGAAACCCTTGGGAAGGTAGTGATACATGCGTGCTACTCAGGATCAATGTCATCTTCATGGCTGTTGTGCTATTTGGTAACAGTGCGAGCAATGCTCTTTTTGTGGAAAAGCTTAATTGTGTCTACTGGAATGACATAGGAGCCTCTGTGAAAACTGCTGAAGACACTTCTGGCTGTGTCTGGGGCATCATGGAGGTTTAGTCTAGGCAGTACATCAGATTCTCCTCCTGTTCCCTCTGGTTTTAATTTCCTGCTATCCCTTTCAGCCTAAGTATTTCCGCTTCATCACACTTTTTGCACAAGATGTTCCTGCCACATGATCACTGACCATGGACTGGACCAAATCCAGTCTGTCTTCTTTTATGTTGCAGGTCCTGAATATTATTTCAGCAATACGAAGACTTCTTAGTGAAGAAAATAAAAGGTACCTGAGAATTGAGATCAGTAAGGTGATTTTACCCAATTATATGCTTTAAAAGCCCTTGAAACTGACTTGCAGAATAAATAGGAGAGATATGCAGCTACTTTCTCTTAGTTCAATGAGAAGAAAGATTGGTGCTAAAATTGTTTAGACAAGACATCATGTCTGCATCTTGTCCTGTGAATACTATGAAGACAACAATATGCAATATATTAATTATTGTAACTGTCCACTAACCTGTTTTCAAACTATCTCATTGCTATTTATTTCTTAACAAAATTTAAAAAAAAAATGTTTTGAATAAGTGGACTAACCACTCTCTAGAGTCCTAGTTGGAACTCAGAAGTCTGGAATGCTGATAGAGATGCAGATGGGGAAGGTGGAGCTCAGGAGATTTCAGCTCAAATGAGGGCTTGACTGTCAACTGAACTAGAGACTGGGTGTGCTGTACCCCAGGGGAACAAGTCTACATCTTCCTCTGTGCTGGGATCTGGCAGAGCACTGCAGCTAGGGGCTATGGGGCAGTTAAGAAAATGTTACGGAAGATTAAAAATTCAGGCTATGACATGAGTACTGAGAGCAGCTGATGTCAGCCCCACTTGGGAGAATATAGAAAAAAGAATACAACAGAAATTGGTTTTTAAAATTTAAATTGTGACCCAGAGTTATGCAAGAGTTAAAGATTTGGCCGAGGGTCATATGACTTAGTATACTGTGCAAGAAAGAAGAAGAAGAAAGCTACCCAGTGAGCACTTGAGGAAGCAGAAAGACTCTGCTGCTCCACTTTGCAGCCACCACGAACTGAGCAGCTTCTGGACAGCACAAAAACACCAAGGCTGCTTCACTGTGATGGTTCTTCCTTGAAACGAGTCGGCCATGGACTAAGCTCCCCGGAACCCCAAGCCAGATTAGACCTTGCTTCTCTTAATTTGTGGTACTGTGTCTCACACCAGAGACAGTTTTATATACTTTCTATGTGCAATTGAGTTTAGAGGCAATCCAGACATCTAATTTGTGATACTAATACACTTGTACAGGATACTGCTACATATGAGAGAAAAAGTATAATTTGGGCTGTGCACAAACTCTGTAGCTTTCGATGGTAGAGCAAGAGGCCTGCTTCTTTCTTTCTACAGGGTGTCTTAAAATATTTATTATATACAGAACACATAAGCAGATATCATGCATTAATAAAAAATCAAAGAGTGAGTGCTTGACAGTTTGAGATATACTAGCATGAACTTCTTCCAAATACTTAAAAATACAGAAATCTAAGGAAAACCAAAAAAAAAAAAAAAAGAATTTCATTTAATTACACTAGAGAAGCTTCTTTCTTTCCTGGAATGTATTTCTGGACTTCCCACAAAGAAGCAACAGATAAACTATAACCACAACTTACTCTGTTACATCCTTACATTACCTGCAAAATACAACAGCACTGAGACAGTATCCAGGTAAATGCAAATATTTACATTTATCATGAGATAAGAAAAAATAGCTCATGTTTAAAACTTAATTTAACCTATCTTTATTTCTTTCTGTCTTAAACAAGTTCCATATCCCAACTGTTATCTTCCTCTTTTAAATTGCTCTTTTTACATTCATGACGCATGACACTTTCTGTGTTGCTAGCTTGACGTGTTTCCTGTTGGATGTTTCCTCTGGAAACTTACCTTTCCAGCATTATTTGTTGCTCTTGATTTAAGCATTAGTGAATTTAATTAAATTGTTTCACTTTAACGTAGTAATTCATAAGACTGGATGACCATTAAGTCACTGAATACTTTTATTGACATAAAGCATTGAATTTTCAAGGACTAGCTGGAGGAGCGGTGGATATGCACTAGGGTTTTAAGGAAACAAACCTGAAAGAACAAGAGGCCAACAGAAACAGGCCTTGAATAGACTTCATGAGCATCATCTTAACATCAAGGATTCATGTTAGGAACAGGAGTGTGTGCTGCAGCACGTGAGCACACGCTGATTTCTCTGGCTGATCTGAGCTATCTAATTATAGTCACAAAATTTCCCTCACTCTTGAGGCAGGATTCCCACTTGCATTCTCTTGCATATTTTGACGTTCTACCTAAAATTTCCTCCTAATTCCTTGAACATTTCTCTGCACTGAAAACACCATTTTAAGCCTCCTCCTTGCAGAGGCTGTCAGTCAAGAGGACTCCATAGACACAAATGCTTACTGTGACTTCTCATTGCTTATATTCTACCTTCTTGAGAAAAGGTTTTTAAAGCAAAGGACAGTACCATTTGTCATGTTTCTGTATTTCCTCCTATCTTCTCCATTTCTGCTGTACATGATTATGGTTCGAGGTGGTTCCATATTTGTGTGTCAAAAACATGTGGTGCTGACTTGGGGATGCTCACTAAAGGGTTTTAATGTGATATTTTCAAAATGATTGTAATTGGAAGGTCAACGCTTCTGTGTCTTCAAGTTGTTGCTGTATTGTCTGTAATTTTTCAGGGAACAACATTGTCTATTCCATTATATAAACTCAGTCACCCAAATATATACAAATAAATAATCTATGGATTTCCTTTTAAGACAGGCAAGGTAAGATGAAGTTGTACTTTATGGTTTAAAAACTCATAAAATCAACACTTTCATGGTCAAGGTAGTTGACCTTCTCCTTGTATAGCATCTTTGCTTACTATTCGCCTCTTACTTTAACCATTTAAACTAAATTTTTTAGTTAATTCAGTCTAGGAAATGGATCAGCAAACAGGTAAGTCACCATAGGCAGATGAATCACATGTCTATAAAATGCTTTGAAAATATTGGGCATGGGCATCTAGAAAGGAGGGAGGGGCAGCCCATTTGGGGCCCATTCTGTCTCTCAGGAGCTATCTGCCAATAAAACTCTCCTAATGCTCAAAAATAATAAAGTGATGATCAAATGCAGAGGACTACACTAAGTCAGGATATCTGATAGTGTATGACATAAAGAAATATATCACTGTTCTCTATGGTGAATATACAAGTTAATGTACCTTGTGGAAACTAGCTAGGGGTGGAATAACCACCTTTCAACTACACAACAATATGTTTTGTCATAAATATATCATATTAAAGGAGAAAATCTAGACATAATTTTGGCATGTCCATAAAATTTCACTAGAGAAAAAACATCTAAAATGCAAATTTTATTTACATGGCTAAATTTGAACTTGCTTCTAAAAAGAATTGACAAAATCCCCTGACATAGGTGTGAGGCTCTAAAGCTCCATGTTAAAAGCAGAGAGCACAACAACCATTCACTTTAAATTAGAAAAAAAAAATTTTTCCTGAAGAAAAGTAGAGGAGAACAGTACACTGTAAATAAAGGAAGCCAACGCACTCTATTCTAAGAACTGGTGGGTAACAGTGGTCAATAGCTATGGTTTACATATGGTTCATCAAGACAGAGGTGCATACTGAGCCTGATCCCATTTTTAACAAAAAGTTAGTGCCGTTCGGGTCTTTAAGCAAGATAAATGCTTTTTTTTCTAAGCTGTAAATTACATTTCTTGACAGGGAACTACATCTTGTGGGGCTGCACCTGTAAAATAGCTCCTTCCCCAGAATCTGAGGCAATACTGGCACCATGCACTTGGACCTCCAGAACTGCAGGGAGAGTACACTTCACTTCTTTAGGGAAGGTTTAGCTCAGATATTTTGTGACTAAAACAAAAAATGGACCAACTGACCAATGAACTTCAAAAATATTGCTTTTAATAACTAATAAAATATGCAACTTGAATTTTTCATATGAAATATTCATTGACATTTTTAGATCTATAAAAGTCATTTATACTATTTGGTTTTGTTTTTATTTCTTTCTTGTTGTGTGTTCATTTGACGATGATACACAAATCAAATATGGTGTGCATCTAGGAATACGCAGTTCAAAACAGAAGGAATTCTAAAATGTTATGATGTTTCTGATTCCTAGAAGTTAAAGGTAACTCAAGGAGAATGCACATTGTTTTGTCTCGTAACTCAGGAGGAAGAAAAAAGCTCTGGAGATTTGGGGGCAAATGCAGACACACCTAAAATGTGTATATGTGATGATATATTAATTAACATTTGCCCTACCCCAACAGAATATAAACCTTACCAAATATTGCTTTTAGAAACTACTAGATTCTATAATACATATAAAATGTACTAGGGTTTCATTATGGCTTTTATTTTGAAGGTTATCATACTTTCAGCAAAAAGAACACAATCTTTAATGACTGGCAGGCAGCAGCAATATAGATGAACTGACACATATGCACAGAATAGCATTGAATATCATGAAATTATTTTAAACATTTTAATAAGTAATATTGTTTTCTTAACTTTTTCTATTTCAAATTGTATTTCACTGATTATGATTTTTAGAATTTTGGGAAATATCTTCCTTTATAAATTTCTCAGAATGCTTGTTATCTGTTGAAAGCCTTTGAGCTTCTAACAAATTCCTTATACTTTACTGTATTCACAGATTTCAAGGTTCCTTACTATAAGAATTTTTTTTTAATTTAAAGGTGGAGATCACATTTACATCTAAAAAAAGTCTCATTAATTCCTGAGCTTTTGTAAATTTCAATAGTGAAAATTATGCTATTTTACACAACCTTTTCATCAGTCATCAGAGGTAGCATGTGGACTAAAAGAAAATAAAATTTTATCAAATTAACCTCATGCCTCATCTCAAAAAAAAAAAACCCAGTTATTTAAAAGCAATTCCACTACACCTGTGTCAGCAGCAGAGGATTTGCTTTAGTGTTCATAACAATAACGTTTTAAATAGTTTAAGCAATTGTGAGCATAGTCCACTCTTCATCTGTTGTTCATGAAATCCCCTTCACTTACTGATAGCGTTAGATTGCAGCTCTTTATTCACAGACTTCGTCTCTGTAGTACAGAGGCAGTCTGTCTCCTCCATGTGAAATAGAGATTTCAAAACTGACAGTCCATTTATCGCGTACTGGTTAATAGCAGGATTCTCAGATTTATCAGTGTGAAAGATATTCTTTCAGGCTGAGGCTTAGGAGCAGCTTAGGAATCCATTGAAGGTGAGAAAGTGTAACTTCCATGAATTCCTGAAATGTGGGTGATCTTCCCTGTCATATTTCTGAGCTTCAGAAGGAGGTTGTCATCGTTTCAGCCAATAATTGCCTCCAGACCATTCATTTTCTTTATTATTCATTTATGTATCATCCAACAAAAATAGACTAAAATGAAGTCTAAAGTGTGTACCAAGTTTAAATGAATAAAAATCTATTGATCATAGGGCAGTTGTCATGAGTTGTCGATGTTCTGCAGTTGTTTTTTTGTGTGTGTGTGTGGTTGGCTCAGTCTACCCTGGGGGCAGAGCTGGTGAGGCATGTGGTGCCTGGGATCGAACTGGGGTCCCTGCACTTGCCTAAGCTCACCTAAGCAGACACTTTAGACCACTGAGCTATCTTATCTGCCCTAATGTTTTGCACTCTTCACAGATACTGTTAGAGGTAGCTGAGAAATTATAGATGAATGTGTTCAAGATTTTCTTCTGCCCTTTGAAAGGGTGTGTGATCATTGTTTTTTTTCAAATCTTCTTCTGTATTAGCTTACAATATACAACATTTAGCTTCCTCAAGGGGATTTGATTCACCCACACAGCACACCTTCCTGTCTTTCAAGCTAGTGTTCCCTTTCTTGTTTCCCTGAATCAGTCCCTTGACGCTTCCCTTTTCTGCAGACATTTTCAGTACATAAAACCACAGTTTCCTTAACTCATCTAGGCTTGTGTTTCTCCACTCTAAAATAGTAGCAATCACGGCTTCTAGAGAACCAGGAGAAAGGTGCTCTGGCTATTACAGTCACTTTCAAAGAATCCCCAAGCACAGACAGAGCTCTAGGCTCTGATAGAACTCTTTCTGGCATGTGTATGCCTCGAGGGCATTCAGGAGAGTGGTGACTGGATTCCATGTGCTGAAGGACACTCAGACACCTTTCCACTCTGAAAGGTCATAGAGTTCTGTCAATGTACCATAAGAAATTAGGCTTCTGGTACCCAAAGTGTCTTCCTGAATTTTCACCCATAGCACAGTCCTCACAGTCCTCTTCTTGGGGATGTCTGGGATATCCTCCTGGGCTAATGCACAGAAATGGGCAGTCTTTGTGACCTCTCTTAGCTTTTTGATATGTCTGAACCCTGCAGTCTCTCCTGTAGTTCTAGATGTAATGTATCGGGGGGCAGCTAAGGAACATTATATACTTTGGTTTTATCCTTGGCCATGGAAAGGTGAGAATGCCAAAATCAATCCATAGGACCCACTTTAGTTTTCTATTGTATCCTATTCACTCACATAAGTGAGAATCCATTGTTGTTTTCTCTCTCTGAGAATAAACTGGACAGAAGTGAGAAGAAAGTAATTTTCTAAACAGATCTGCTCATATATGGAATGTTAGAAGAAATTACAATGACAAAAAGGGAAAAGTTATATTCTATCTTCAGAATGATAAACTCTTGGGAGCAATCTATAAAGATATGTACATAGAAACCTGTTATGCAAATAACAAACATACTGCAATCAGCTTCAATAAAATAACTAAATTTATAGGAAATAAATTTCAGCTAAGACTTTTAGTGATTGTAGGTTAATAGAAGTATAAACAAGTCTCAGTGCATTGGACCAAATTCTAACTAGTTTGACTCTCCTTAACATCTCATATTTTTCTTATTCTCCAAAGTATGTAGAATGTTCTTGATAATTTGGTAATAACTTCAAGGTGTTATAATTCACCCTTGACTATCACACATGCTCCTGGTTACGGCCACAGATGGATTAGAAGAACATGTACACAGCTCAGAGAAGCAAGCGGAAACAGCAAGCTTACAGAATTCACCACGTGCTGATTTAGATCTGCAGGGTTTTATACATAATTTCAGTACCTAAAAAAGCTCTAGGAACAAAAAAGATTTCTTCACCTAATGCAAAATTAGACCTCTCCTGATGTATAATTATTTGTATCTTGTTTAAACACTTACATTGTTGCTCTTACTTAAATATTTATTTTAATAATATCTCTTAGAAGTGACTATGACAGCCCCTTGAGGTTTTATATATTTTTATACACCATTATGGAAAGCAACACATTTGCATTCCCCTATTTGAAATATACCTCATAAGAAATAGGAATGATTAATCATACACAAATGACAACTAAAAATGCTCTCAATTTAAAGACTATTTTTATCGTAAATTTCACTTAGAATGAAAATGCAGTAATTTAAGTAATTCAACAGATAGACCCTTGTCTTAGGGATTTCACTGCTTTCCAGATATATCCCACTAGATTGATTGTATCTATTGTAGCAAGAAAATTATTCCCACACTTGCTTTTGCCTGCTTTGTATGTTGGAATAAATTAAGGATTAAGGTTTATGTTAAACATTTATTTCAGAATGACACCTAATTCTCATATTTATGATTTTCAGATTTCAGTTCAGCGATACAACCACAGACTATGTAATTGAAGCAAATGGAAAACAAGCATGGACTGAATTTTCTCAGAAACATCAGGTCAGAGGAAGGGCAGGAGGGCCGCTGAGCCCGGGCACACGTTCGTATTCTCTCTCTGCCTCCTCTTAGCTGCTCTATTGGCTTCATTTCCCAAACTGCTAAAGAGGATCCAGGCTCTGATGGACTCCAAACTGTGTTCCTCGCGTTGCATCAGAGTGCAGGGGCTGGGTTCCATCCCTGGGTGCTGTGTTGGCCCCGCCCCTGGGGCATGCCGAGACAGTGGTTGAGACTGGGCGTGGTGGTGGGAACCCGTAATCCCAGCACTTAGGAGACTGAAAACAGGAAAATCACTAGGAGTTTAATCTGGGTAGTGAGACTCTGTAGAGCCTGTAGTAAATACAGAAGAAGAAGAAAAAGAATGCTTGGCATTTTTATATTGACCATAATGGGATACTATGGAAAAGTGAAGTTTGTGTTATCATATTATTTAAAATTGCAACAAGTTTAAGACTGAATGTGTGACATTATTTTGGAATATCAATATTGTCCAAAAGCTCTAGAAGTTCATACCAAAGTTCCTGAAATGAAGAAAAGATGAGGACTAAATTGGCATGAGAGTACTTTATAAGTCTATGCTGTATGTACATAGATTACATACATTTTCTGTATATGATAGAGAAATCACTTTTACATCTGCACAATATTTTCTATTTCCAGAAAGCTGTAGTACTAATTAGATGAAAAGGAATACACCATTATATTTTCTGAAATGTACAAAAAATTATATAATCATCAAAATGTTACATCTTGATAATCCTTTTTTAAAAACAAAAATTTACACACGTCCAAAAACTGTAAAGCAAAACTTGTGGGAAAATGGTCAACACATACACAGTTCTGCCAATGAAGAGAAAAACCGAGCAAGCTCCAAGCATCATCGCCCCCCGGGGGAGAGCAGGAGTCGAGCTTATCTCCGGGACAGCTCCCTCCTCACCGTCCGCACACAGGCCAAGCGGAAGCCTGGCGGGGTCTGGCCGTTCCTCAGTCTTAGGTAGCGTGGGTCCTGCTTGCTGGCTGGACGCCCGCACACCGCGACACTGGCCCGTGAGCCAACCGCGTGGTGACCGCTGGAGGGATGGAGGTGCGGTGATAGTTTCTGGGAAGAACCTGTGACTCATGCAGGGAGATGCTGGCGGTTTTCACAGTACCTGGAAAGAAAACAGAGGGATGCCAGGTCTCTCTGGCCGGTCTCTCGGGTGCAGACGCAGTGTCTGGGTCTGGCGTTGTCACCACCCACCGCTTGGGCAAGCACAGGGTGAGCTCACCGAAAGAAAACAATAGAGCATATTGGGCTGTGTGTGTATGGGGGGGATACATTAACTTAAAAATTAGACAAAAATGTCAATATTTTCTAAAATATTGTTTTTTGTTTGGTTTTTTTGGGGGGTTGAGGAAAAATCTTTATTGGATAGAAAAGTTTATGTCGGAGATCTAAAATATTGTTAAGCTGGAAGCAAAGTATATTTCTGTTTATTTATGTTTCAAATAATTGGAGTTAAGACAAGGATTTAACCCATGAGCTGCAGGAGTTGAACAGGAGGACTGGATCGTATCGTTAAGTGAACTGATTTTATGTAAGCACATTACCTCACGGAACTTTTAAATCAAAGATGATTTACACGAGAGCCTTTTTAAAATTAGTATTACTGAGCTGAGTCCTCACTCTCGTAGCCACCACCGCTCCGAAGAACTTGTGCCCGGGTCCCAGCACCCTGAGATCAGAGACCCAATGTCTCGGGCCCAGGAGCGCAGAGCGGCTCGCAGCGCGTCAGCGAGTCAGCAGGAAGAAGCTCAGCCTCAAACCATCCAAGCACGAGGGTGTGGTGAGCAGATGATGCAAAATGCCCATGACTCATACGGGTGCCTGGACCTGCAGAGATCGGACCCAGGCTCAATCCCTCGCACCGCGTGCTGTGCGAGCTCCACCCAGGGCACGCTGGGCTGGCCACCAATCAGGGCGTGGTGGTGCAAGCCTGTAATCCCTAATCCCAGCGCTGGGGAGGCTGAGCAAGGAGGACCACTAGGAGTCCGAGCTGCGTAGAGACCTAAGCAGAGACCCTGTACATTAAAAAAAAGTTAATATAATTGTTACTCTGCTCTCATTGTCTGGTAGTTGAAGCGCAGTCTCTGTGAGCTGTCTGGAGAGTGTAGCTAGGATGGTTGATCTTACCCACACTCAGTACTAACACTCAGGCTCATCACGTTGGAGAACTCAATACAATATACATGGCACGTTTCACACATCGGGATATTTTGATTTATTTTGTCAGAGATAGCTTTGTACAGATTGTATCTGACGCACTTATAGACATCAGTTATCAGCGCTGCTGGGTCCCTTGGAGGCACGCGCCGTATTCCGGTCTGCCTCCTCACAAGTACAGGAGGAGCACAGCATGGAGGACTAGGGGAGGCCTTAGTTTCAGAGTTCTAGACACTGGGCTGAGGAAGTTATTCATCTTCATACCTCGGTTTTTGTAAGGAGTAATTGCCGCAGTAGCATATTTTTCTGTCTAAATTTTACTCATCTAATTATTTAACTCCTGAAATGTTTTTAATTAGAACTATTTTAATTCAGATATCAAAGACCTGTAAGACACTCTGCTTCAGGACCAGATCCCTGAGTTTCAAATGTGGCGACTGTAAGACATGCAGAGAATCGCAGCTAAAATGCCACTCATTCTGACAAGAGGTGTCAAGTGCATGGTTTCTTTTAAAGAGCTTACCTAAAATATATCTTTTATTTATTTAGTACAGGATTTCTCTACTCAGCTCAGACAATAGTGATTCTTCTGCCTCAGCCTCTCCAGCACTGGGATTATAGGCATGTGCCACCAAGCCCTGTCTTGGTGACAGGTACGGGGTTCTGAGGCCAGCAAGGCGGGCAGCACCAGGGATCAAACTCATATCCTTGCACTTGCCAGGTAGGGGCTTACACAGTTGAGCTGTCACTCCCACCCCTAGAAAGCATCTATTGACACAAAGTAAATTTGCTTTTAGAATGAGCAGACATGCTAGGTAAAAATATCACTAAATGTATGTACATGTATGACTATATCCTGTGTATCACACATATTCATACATGTAACATTCATGTTTTTCTGTACACATAGATATAGATGTATCTCCATGTATGTGTGAAAAAGGGAAAAACCAGAAGATTTGAAAAAAAATTGGATTTTTAACAAGCCAAATGTTTTAATGAGACATAATTTATGAAACATAAAGGTCTAAAAGATTTTTCTTACATCAGGTAAATTTATCATACTTTGAAAGACCAGTTTCATGATAATATACAAGTAGGAAAATGAAAATTGAGTTACTGGAACTTTTTAGATATGAATACTCATTGTTTTCAATTTTACAACATTCAACATATGAAATCTTCTAAGTTAATAGTTACAAATACATGCATACAATATATAATAGCATACATAATAATAATCTATACATGTATTTATAACTATTTAGCCTACAGTGACAGAGTCAAAATTATGGGTTGATTCAGCATCCTATCCATTTTAATATATAACTCATTAGCTATAGCACTTTAATAATTTTAGTTAAAATTTGTAGGCTCAGTTTTCGAATCTGTGAAATTCCCAGGCATGGTGATGCATGCTGGAATCCCAGAGCAGAGGAGGCTGAAAACAGGAGGATCATTCCAAGTCCACGGTGTGCAGTGAAACCCTGCACCAAGTACATAAATGAAAAAACTTCTGTGGAATGCCATTTTCATATTGTTGGTATATTGAAAACTAGCATAATATGTTCAGGAAGCACCAGACCATTCAACCTGTTATGACCGATCAGTAGCAATTGCTAAAGGAACACAAAGCAGGGACTCAGCATCTGCTAGTGTCCAGCATGGATCCTGCTGTGTGGTGAGAGCAGCGTACGAAGATGGGCAGGCATGGGATGCAGCATCGAAGGAAATCGCCGAAAAGGTCGCAGGAGTCCTGTCTGCCTCGGGTGCATATAAAATATTCCAGTCAAACTGTAATTTCAAGATATGTAGCATAATGTTTTGCTATAGCGATACTCCAGGAAATACTTGGAACACACATGTGTTGAAAAATGCACTTTGTTATAGTGACATTTATATTTTACTAGGAATCTTGTATTTTTTTTTTTTTACAAATCTGTCAAATTTGTACTAACACTGAAAAAAAATACAATTTCTGGGTGAGAATTCAATTTATGTCAACCAGCTCTTGCTCTATGTGTTTATTTTTTATACATGTTCAAATTAGATTCTTAAAAATAGTAATGTGTAATGACATCATTATAGAACATCAAGAATAAAGTAAACATGACAAGCATGACGACTCCAGATACAACCTGTAAATATGTAGTTGCATTGTGTGCATACATGACTGCATTATGCTTCTGCAAAGAAAAATGCAATGAAAAGAAAATATTCTGTGAGGTGTAAAATACATTCACAAGATGAATTCTAGAATCAAAGTTGTACTAGTTCAAAGAAAATGGGACAAGAAATTTATGCCAACATTCACACTTCCGGGGGCTCTCCATATAGTGCTGGTAATGGGGGCTTAATGCAGATTCTATGCAAGAATACAGATTGTGTAATGAGCCACCAAAATTTGGGGGAATTCTTTCCTAAATGTGGGAATTTGGTTACATGAATATATTTAATTTAATTTAGTGTGATGTTCATATTGACCTAAACTCCTTGTTGTATTTAAAGACATATAAACTAACATGCAGTCTGAATTCAAGTTTCCATTTAAATCAAAGTGTAGGGCAAAGGCTGGCCAAATAGCTCAGTGGATTAAAGCTCCTGCCTAGACAGAGCACAGAGGTCTGGTTTGATCTCTGAGCCTGCCCTGCTGGCCCCAACCCTGGGGTGCACTGAGACAGCAATTGAAACTGGGCATGGTGGTGCACACCTGTAATCCCAGTGCTTGGGAGGCTGAAAACAGAAGGGTCACTACAAGTGAGATCTACCTAGTGAGACCCTGTAGTCCCTATAGACCCTGTACTAAATGTTCTGCTTCTGCTCACTTGTAGCTTTCCTTCACTTGAGTACATAAATGCAACACAAATGAAATCAGTAGAGTTAAAAATCTAATTTAGATTATATAATATTTAACTGCTAACATTAATTATTTCCAGTGGGTCGACTACAAGTTTATAATTCTAAAGTAATTATTCCTACTGCATGAGTAAGTTTAATTGTTACTTGGTGTCTTTTCTTCGTGCAATTATATGGAAAAGTTATATCAGGTAATGAAAACAATTGAAATGGTTGATGTAGTTGTTGAAATGGAAACTATTCTTCAGAAATTTAAGCAAGGCTTAATTTATATTCTGTGCTTTTTAACATATATATATATATATATATATATATATATATATATTTATAATGAGTAATTTTTTTCTGTCTCATCATTGAAGACATAAAGCATCCTGGTTTTCATGAAAGATGAAATTATTGACCCATAAGATGCAAAATGCAAATTTTGAATTTTTTTCCAAAATTGTCATCCCTTTAGAGATACAGTGTGTTTGTAATTTTGTCATTACTGCAAGTGGCAATGCATGGCAGTGCCACTTATTTTGATGAGAAGTCAAAATGTGTGGTCATTTAAATGGATAGAGCTAACTCGGTCTACAATGATGACCTCATGAGTAACTTGCCCTGAGCAATTAAATTCACTGACTTCAATAAAAACATAGTTATGAGTATCATAAACATGATGACAATAGTAGTTAATATTTGCCAATGTTTCAAACGTTCCCTGAGATAATTCATACTTCCCTCCAAAACTCAGTGTAAATATTTAAAACTTAGCATGCAATTACTCTGCAAAGAGATAGCCTGTAAATGTTTTCTCTTAATGTTTCCTATTTATGCATTAGACATTTGTAATGGGAAATTGGGATTTGTTTACCACACAGAAAATGTTCTCAATAAATCTAGGTGTCTGACCCAAGACTGCCTTTCTTAACTTTATTTTTTGGGGCCTGCTCACTGGTCTTTTGCCTCAGTAAACAAAGTATATTAAGTTTAAGAATGAATAAGCTAGGGAGAGGTGCCAAACTGGAGTACAAATTTGGCTCAGGTCAGCAACATCTCATAAAATCGAAGAAGCAGAAGAGCAATGAATGACATTGTGGAAGTGATCATGCTGGAGTTCTGTCTCCTCAGCATTCCACTGAGGGGTATGTCTCTTCGCCAACCCCTCCCTTTTCCTCCTTTTATTTGTTTTTGTTTTCTCAGCTTGAGTCACAAATGTCATGATTTTTTTTTTTTAAATCAGAGAGCACAGTAATTCTTCTCTGTTCAAATCAAAGTCTTTTGGGCTTGTGAAGCTTGGTATTTTCAACTCCATGCTCCACTTTTGATGACAAGGGCAAGCACACACTTTTGTGATGAAGGTAGAAGGTGGACTCCTGCTCACAGCTGTGTGTCCCACTGTGAAACCTATGGAACAAATCTGAAACTTTATTTCTTAGCATAGTTCTACATTGAATTATGAATTATGATTCATATTTCAATAGAAATTTAAACATTAATAGATCTTTTCAAAGCCATTTATGTAAAAGGAGTTAAAAGCTTTGACAATATTAAGGTTTCTATAAAAGTTTGTGGTAGGTTGAAAGATAAGACTCAAAATATATCTGTACTTTAACCAGAAAAACAGCTATGTATGCTGCCTTCCACAGTAAGAGCTTTGCAAATGTAAACAAGTATATCAAGACAAGGAAAGCCACTGGATTTTCAAGTAGGCTCACTTTGTAAGTTTGTACACCCATATTAAAAGGAAGACAGACACAGCCACAAGCCAAATCATGCTGCCTTCCACCACAGGCACAGAAAAGACAAGTGATAGATTCTTTCCTAAAACCATGGAGGGAAGGATGTGATACTCTGCTGAAATTTTGATTTAGACCACTCAGCGCTAGTTTCAGAGGTTTGGCCTCCAGAACTGACAGAGTAAATTCTCCTATTTCAAGCGATAAAACTGGAAGTATTTTGAATTGCATTTATATTTAAAGTATACTGATGACAGAAGGTTGTTCTGGGCTGGCAATAGCTGTGTCTCATTCAGGTTCCATTATTCTGTTCATGGAAACTCTCACACCCTACGCAGACTCCGGGTGGCGAAGGAGTTCCGGAAGCCCAAGTGAAGATGCACCTTTTAGACGGCAACAGCCTCACTGCACTGCTAACATCAGGTTGAAATTTAGATAGCAGATTTCTCTTTTTAAAATTAATTTTATTGAAAAAGAAATATCAATGAGGCAGTTTCTAGACAATTAGTAGGACAGTTACAATAATAAATACATTGCATATGGTTGTCTTTGTAGTAGTTGTTCATAATACAAGATGCAGACATGATATCTTGTCTAAACACTTAGCACAAATCTTTCTTGTCATTGAACTAAGAAAAAGTAGCTATATTATACATGTGTATATATATATATATATATGTGTGTGTGTGTGTGTGTGTATATACATATATATATATATATATATATATATATATAGTATATAAAGATAAATATATATTTCTTCCACTACAAAATGATCCTTCATTTATATCCCCCTTTTCTGTTCGTTTTGTCAGAGATGGGTATTCCATTACCATCCAAACATTGTAGGTGCCTGAATTCAGCAAATCAATCCAATATAGTCCAGTAGTCCATAACAGTAGTGGCCCAAAGTCTAGTGGGCTATCCACAAAACTGGCAATGTCAGAAGTTGTTAACTTGAGCTTTTTATAGCTCAGTATATTAAAATTGCTTTACTTTTCATAACTCATGTTTATACTTTTCTGTGATTAAGACCTAGGTAAAGCAAGACCTATATAACAAAAAATGTAACTCTTGTATCTAACAAGGTCAGTCATATCCCCTAAGGATTTACCCTGAAATCATGTACTGCAGTTTGCAGATCCTTTGTCAGTGTCAGCCATATGCATGAGTCATAGCCACTGCTTGACCAGTTTGCTGTCTGTGAAAGCCCAAGAGAATGTTTTCTCTCTAGGTGACTCCTCTTAGGCACGCTCTACATCATTGATCACTTTCCTCTGTGGCCCCAAATCTCCTTGATCAGAAAATTTGGGACACTACTGAGTTTTATGATGTTACTATGTCCTGAGTCCTCACTGACCTTGAAGGGCTAGCTAGCAGATATCTACCTCAATGATGGGAATGAATGCTTTCTAATCAGTAAGTTTTGTTGAGGTTATTGATGCAATTTAACTTAAACTCATTCTTGATGATCTCTAATACCTTAAATGCTGAACCATTACTCATACAAATAAATTAACATTCTTTCTCTCTTGTTTTGAAATAATTTTAAAGACAACAGAATTTCTGAAATTTCATTTGAAATTGATGTTGGACAATATATGTGACAACCTAGCAAGAGTCATATATTATATATATATAATGTCATATATTATATATATATATATGATAGCATGAAATGGTACCTACACTATTACATAACTTAGACTATGGACACCACAATGAACTATTAAAACTTTAAAATAATAAATTTTAGATTAGTACATAAACAATAAGCTGAATGAGTACATTATATGCAGAAGATGATCCAAGTTGAGGAAATATCTATTCTTGCTTGTTTTGCATGCAAGGAATACTTCTTTAAAAGAATTTTTCTCAGCATGAGTTCTGTGTTGGAAACAACTAATCTCAGAGAACAATTGCAGAAAACATATTGTTTCACAGAATGGCTCCCAAGTGAGGCTATAAACTGATAAATGACCTTAAGCTAGTGGAAGCATTAATGATAATGAAATGAAGTATAAGATTTGAGCAGGGATTTCTTACCTTGTATATTCAATCATTTCCTTTCTAAGTTATAATTAAGTGGGGAACATATTTCTTTCTGAATATCACGTAAGTGATTGTATTTCACTCATATTGTACCTTGAAGACTTTAGAAATAGCTCTGTGTGTATGCAAAAACTAAAGCTAATAATACCAGCAAACAATGACATATATATATATAGTATATATTTTTTTCCAAACTTAGGAGATGTAGTGCTGTTTTATGATATTCAGATGCTTACAGTTCTCACTGCTTGGTACTTCAGTCTAGCAGTGACTGGTTATTGTCATTGAATTATACTATATATAAACAGACATCTTTCAGGAATCAGTGTGACAATGACTGTGAGTTACATATACAGGATATTTATATTGGAATTTGGATAATCTTATTTTCTTTTTTATCTTTCTAAATTGCATTTTACTTATTTTAATAACTGGTTGCTATTTTTCTTTCAGCAAGTTAATCCAAAAACAATGCCTATGAAATAGGTTCAGAGAAGAAAAGAATGAGGTGTGGAAGTACAGAAATGTAGTGAATGTCAACATTTTAGGAATCTGAGAAAACATAGGGCCAGCACGTATTCTTCTAGTGACTTTCCAGTTTCTCAAGTTTTGAAAGGAAACATATGCATAATATATAAATTATGAAAGAAAATACACAGGATGTCATTGAGAGAGACCAACAAAATCTCACATGCACCCAGCCCTCACTCACACAATGGCCGCTATCAGAGCTTCAGGGCAATCCCAGCAGATGAGCGATAGCTTGCCAGCATGTTTTTAAGTATTTTGCAGATGACATCCTGTGATTGAGTAGAAATATTTTGAAGTTATATGATTTCTTATAGTGTCCAGGTCAAGATTATTTTATGTTTTTGCATAGCCATATTAGCCCACTCAGAATAACTGCAAAGACATTTTCAACTATTTTTCCCAATTTCTAATTTCTTTCTTTCCCCATTGCCCATGTCTCAGTGTGGGAGTCTGTTCTGTTTCAAATGTGTGTTCCCGTGGTGACTGCTGTTTCTCTTTTCCCTTTGTGCATTTGGTGATCCTAAGTTTTCTCTTCATATTCTCAAGGCCTCCAACTTTGGGATATAGAAACTTACATGGGGAATAGGCATCCAGCATAGTGGTGTCCCATGGGGACTCTGCCACAGAGACAGTGCCTGTCTGTCCAGCCCCTGCGGAAAAGAACAAGCACATGGTAAAGTGAGTGAATAAACAAACTGCAAGTACTGACTCTGGAGTAAACAACTACTATTTCAGGCTAAAACAGAATATAGTGCATTAAACTTTGTATCTTGTTCAGCATACAAGACTAAGAATACAAGACTTTTGAGATACAGAATAGACATGAAGAGAAGAAGGGAAAAGAATGGACAGGAAAAAGCTTATTCAAACACAAAAGATTAAAGACTTAACATGTCTTCCAACTTTGAGAATATACACAATAAAGATTGCAGGCAGATCTAGGGTCCAAAGATTTTCAAAGTGGAAAGTAAAAATTGATCTAATTGCTATTCTAGGTGATGGAGAATAAAACTGAGAATTGGTAAGTGGCAAAGTGATACCAGACATCACGATGTTCCATTCATGCAGCCTTATGATACCAGCTTGATTCAGCCAGGAGAATGCTTCTTCTTGGAATTATTTCACATTTAAAGTGCTGAATATTGCATGCTCTTTCTGATAACATATCTTTTCGAATATTCATGGCAAAAAACAAAGTCTAGTCAAGTTGCTTATCTTACGCCACACATGCTGTTCAGAAGTTTCCATTCCAAAGCGGAGTTTCACAGTTCCATATATAAGCAAAAAATTGTGTTTTTATTAATCTGCTTATCATGAAGAAAGACCATTGAGCAAATAAATATTTTCCCTTTGCAAGAGTTATGATAAGCCAGACACAGACTTTAAGTAGCATTTGTCTGAGTATAGTATTTACTGGCTACCACAACTATATTTCCATAGACTTCTATATTTTCCACTATTGCATTTTTATTGCCAGGTTTAATGATTATTTCTACTGAATTTGATAGAAATCTAAAGGGCTGTGTTCTTCCTTTGCCTTTAGAAGACTGACTTTGTTGAAGAACAAAAAGGAATTAGAACACACTATCTTTATGTATGTGAGAAATTCAGGACTAAAACACCTGCCATTTATTGGCCTCTTCAAATGAGGATTTTAGCAAAGCCTCCAAGCCCAGATGGGGCTGTAGCAAACAAAATTCCACTCATTTACATCACTGAGTATTCATGACTGTTTATTGTGGTGGTCGTTTAACACAGTGTACTGGGCTGCCTTCCATATGCAGATATATTCCAATGGATTCTCTTAATTATTTTAAGAATATTACATCATTTAATCCTTGCTACACACAAAGCAAAAGTGAACATCAGTGTACTCAGCAAGAGAGTAGTCATGAATCACATCCGTCACTCTGGCTGCAAAGACCTGCACTGTGGGTGTGGCCTCAGGGTCTGAACGTAAATAAGTTTTTAATTTAACTTGGTGTATCTTTTCTGTATGTGGGGAACTAAGTATCCATCCCAGAGCCACACATATGATATACAAGAACTGTGCCACTGAACTATAACATCAGTCCATATATTAGCTTGAATGTTATTTATTTATAGGAAGTACACATCATGTCTTTTCATACCACTGAGTATTTTAGGAGTAGTTCGTCAAGTCTTGCCATGTAAAGACTTAAAGGGCCACTTAAGCTGTCCCATGTTTAACATCATACAAAATGTTGTGAGGTTACCTTTAAAGCTGTTATATAGGGGTCAGGGAGATGGTTCAGTAGAATAAGCACTTCTCTGGCAAGTACAAGGGCCTGAGTTCAATCCCTTGTTCCACCAAAAAAAAAAAAAAAAAAGCTGTTATATATTGTGTCTTTGAGATTAAGTTAGAGAATATAAAATAGTAAGATTTGTTTTTAAACTTTATTCTCATACTCTTAATGTTGTTTTATGTTACATGGCACTGGTAACTTTCAGTAGCATTAAAGGCACATGCACTGCTGGATTTATAGGAATAGTGATTCATTCTGTGAACTTCATATGATGTCAATGGAGCATCTCGCTGAGAGTGCAAAGCTTTCTAGAACCTTAGCAAATGTTCCATGATATGGTGAGGTAGCTTCGGATGAAGCTGTAGCGGGCAGAATGAAGTTTCCAAGGAGGCTAAAGAAGCTCATTTACCTTTATTAAAGTGAATGTCCCAAGCATTGGGGCTGTGGAAATATCTTTAGGGTTCACCAGTGAGGCATCTGTTTAGCATAACCCAAATCTCTGGGTTAGAAGTTCAGCAATACAAAAATGATAGACACATGATAGATAGATAGATAGATAGATAGATAGATAGATAGATAGATAGATAGATAGAGTGATAGATAGATAGATACATAGATAGATAGACAGACAGACAGACAGACAGAGACAGACAGACAGATGGATGGATGATGGGCACAGAGAAATAACTGTGTATACTTTTGTAGTTTTAGAAAAACATGACATGACATGGATCATTCTCTTGTGTATCTCATAAGAAATTCTCAGAAAGAATCTATCTAGAAGCTGTGTTATTGACAAAAGCTGCTGGCTGAAGTGCTTCGGCTACTTTTAACTTATTTTGAAGACAGTCAAGGGATTCATAATTTTTCTTGGATTTACTGGAAAAAAGAAAAGACATACAGCTCCTAGGATGTCAGAAATGCAGCACCTCCTAGGGTTTGGCTCATCTCTTTAGCTTGTGGAAAAGTGTCTGCTTCAAGCTTCAATTTAAATCTCAGTGCAAGCTAAAAACCTCAGGATTTGTCTTTGCATTTTGCTCAACCATTTTCTTTTACTGCTTTCTTAAACTAAAATCTAAAACTATTTTTTCTTAAATAGCAGTTGCATTTGTGGAAATTGGGATTACTCTCAAAAATTATCTGGCATGCAGCAGTCTATTCATCTGTGTGAAGGCCGGGCCCATGTGACTTTTGTCAGATTGTTGATGTGGTCTGGAATAGCATTAATGATGTGTGCATTTGTGTTTATTGTGCCTGTCATAATGTATTACCTCTAATTATCCAAATCATTCTTCCATATATAGTGTGTCCTATAATTCCATTTAAACTCCATGTATTGGTCATTTAAACAGACAAAATCAAGAACAATCATTAAATTAAATTAAGCATAAATAAGCATCTCTTTGAAAGACTTCTTGGATTATGTAATAAAGGAAATCAAGAAATAAGGGAAACTTGGCAGGCATTGCAATATTTCCCCAATAATGCAGTGGACGTAGTTCCTAACATTCCCAAAACCTATGGTTCCCTCTGCTAAGCCAAGGCAGCAATTCCTGTACATGGTCAATGAAGTGCCCATGTGGTGTGAGCACCTCAGGGCCATGGAGCTCTGCAGGAGGTCTAGATGACTTGAAAAGGAATGTAGAGGAAAGAGTACAAGAAGATGTGTAATGACTATATTGGTTAAGTTGAAATTCATCATTATTACTATGAAATATATGCCAGTCTGACATTATAATAACAAAGAAATTAACATTAATAATATTTTCATAGAACAGCTTTTTTATTTTATTCTGTTTTATTAGACAAATATCAATGAGACAGTTTCAAAGCTGATTAATAGGACATTTTCAATAACAGACACATTTAACATTGTAATCTTCTTAGTGCTTGTCCATAGTACAAGAAGCAGACAGGATATCCTGCCCAAACACTATTACTACTGGAAATAATGGTTGAATTCATATAATTGTGAGACAGAAATCTTCAGAGTCTTTTAATGAGTTTCATTCATTTGTATACAAGGAAAATATTGCCGGATAAATGAAGATATAAGCAAATGTGTGCAGTATAAATTTGTCACAAGGATTTGTCATTTCATATATGAAGAATTAGCTATTTCCTTTGGTATTGCATTCATGAGGTGTAATATGCACTCACCATGTGATTTTTTACCACTGAGCAAGAAAACTATCTGACTATAAAATATTTTATAATAAATTGACATTTTGTATTTTTTATGAAATAAATTTCACTGAATTTATTAGATATTATTATTTTTCATCTTTATTTATTTATTTATTTTTGTTTTGGCCAAATAGGGGATTGAACTCAGGCCCTTGCACTTGCCAGAGAAGCACTTATTCTACTGAGCTATCTCCCTGCCATCATCTTTATGTTTTAAAAGAAGATTCCACATTAGGTGTGTACTGTGACATAGCTAAAATTGACCTCAAACTGTAGGGAAACTCAAAAAAATTCAATGCCATAATATACTGCTTTATTTTGAGCAATAAAATGTGCTCAATAGAGTTTTTATTTGCCAGCCATTCTGTTGAAATTTAACTACCACTGAACAATGTTATGGTGGGAGCCAGATGGGGCTGTGGAGGGGTGAGCAGAACCCTGGCCTCAGCACTGCACCTATCCACGCTTGCATGTCGTGGACAAATATGTTGGTGTGGTCACAAGTTATGGATAAAAATGCAGTGGTCTCTTGGTATGCAATGACTTTCCAAGACTCAGAACTCTTCTTCAAGGCCACCATCAGCAGATTTGGGCCCTCAATGTTCAATGAGATCAGAGAAGGCAAGTAAACTTCCCTGACTTATAACTCAATTGAATAATGTGCTATTGACTGTTAGCACCAAAAATTGCTTAAGACAAAAAAGTAGTTCATAATAATATTATATATTATATATATAGGTATATGCACATGAGCACAAGAGTGCGTGTGTGTGTGTGTGTGTGTGTGTGTGTGTGTGCATGTGTGTAGTGGCAAAAAGATTACCTTAAATTTGGATGATTTAAGAAATTTAAAATCTTGAAATCAGCTAAAATGTGAAATACATATAGAAAGCCCTCTA